>JAOZJS010000908.1:0-17604 GCA_025882695.1 Amerodectes protonotaria
TCCAATCAATCAATCAATCAATCAATCAAAGGAAGAATGGATATCATCCATAATCGAACGTAGGATATACACATGCATACTTGTATCCAATTGACATATTTTTTTTTGTCGTGTTGTGTCGCCCGAAATGCACAACAAAATGCACTTCTGGATTTTACAGTTCTTTTTTAAAAAAAGGAAGAAGAAGAAACTTATTTGCACTTTTTAAAATAACACACCCGCACATTACATAAGCTCCTCCCTCAAACCTATTGTTATATGGCTATAGCTTATGAATGGCTGTGAATGGCTGAATGGCTATTGTTATAGGGCCGAGGGTGGGCCCACTGATTGGTCGACTGCAGTGGACTATCAGGACTAGCTAGTGCGCGAGTGGGAGGGCCCAACTGCATTAGCACTATAAATCTAGCTAGTGCTAGTGCTGGATTTCAACGCGTGTGTTTCATCCCCAAAGCGTATCATAATCATCATCATCATGTTTGTTTGAAAGTGGTGGGCATGTTCGATTTTGAATAATTGCTACTAAACGATGCAACAACCGTGCACGCGCGAGGGCACTTTGATCGAGGATCAGGATGCTAATCAAAACCCCCTTCGTTTCGCGTTGGACAGTGGTCTTCAACCAATGTGGATTTCGGTGCAAAACTTTCTGGTTTGAGCTAGATTTTCCAAGGATTTGCGTGCAGAACATGCATATACAAACACATGCACTAACCGTGTCTTAAACTAACTGTAAATTTGTCCAAATTATTATTATTTTGATGATTTGATTTAAGAAGAATCGTGGCTACGATTAAACGACGACGACGACGACGATAAAATTACAAGCCAAGAGAGAGAGAGGGCACTTTTCTGCTACAAACACCACCACCACACCACCACCATCAGCAGCAGCTCTGGCTATATCTGCTGGCTGATATTTCTTTCCATGTCGTCATTCGAGAACAACAAGTGTGTGTGTGTGTGTGTGGCTAAAAAATCCTATAAAAGCCCAAGTCCAGAGCATATTTTGGTAAAACATTATTTTGCCACAAAAGTCTTGTGCATAAGCTGAAAAATTCTCTTCTTGTTGTTCTTCTTCTTATTATTATTGTTATTGTTATTGTTGTTTGAGATTTGATCTCTTCGTATATTTATTCGTCGTTAAGTTTCTTCTTCGTCGTCTCTTCAGATTTTCGAATCTAAAAATTGAACTCGGTGAACCACCACCACCATGGGTTTCGATATAAATCGTTTCAAAAGTCGCCTACCCAACGAAATAATTTGTGGCGTTTGTTTCGGTGTACTGGATCGTCCACATGAAATCGTTGAATGTGGCCACATGTTTTGTCATGATTGCATCATGAAATTCATCGATGAACCATTGTATGCTACACCGTGTTGTCCGGTTTGTCGCAAAGATGTCCAAATGGAAGATATACGGCCGGCACCGGAATCCATACAAAAATACATTAATCGTTTACGGGTGAAATGTGATTTTGCCGAAGCAGGATGTATTGCTGATGTGAGGCTGGAGGATTTCAATCGACATCATGCCCGGTGCCCATTGAATCCGATGAAACCGATTAAATGTTATCGTGGATGTGGGGCCCAGTTGCCACCATCGGAAATGTTGAAACATCATTGTGATGTGGACATGTGTTTGGATGCAATCGAATGGAACAATATTTTTGATTATGTTCGATTGGAGATGAAAAAAAGAAAATTCGAACGAAATCAACCTAAACATAATATTTTTACGGATTCGTGTAAAAAAATGGTCACATTCTTCACCAAATGGATGGCCGATCCACGGATTCGGGCGGAGAATAAAGCCACATCTTGAATCCCCAATCCAATCATATCAAATCTGGATCAATATTTATGGATTTGGATTAATCAAATCAAAAAAGAAATTTCTTTGTTTTCAACTTCCTATCATGTGATATCGAATGACCGAATATTCCTTCCTGTTTGAAACAACAACAAAAATCTTTTAGTATTATGATTGATAGTCCACTTGATATTCTTTTCATTTCCATTTTATTATACTCGATCATTGTCAAATTTTACACTATTTTTTGGTATTAATTAATATTGAATTAAATTATTAAATCATTTTTTGAAAAATAAAAAAATTACAAAAATAAGTTTTTGCGCAAAAGATTTCAAAAGCATCCTGCCGCCGCCATCTATCGTCCAGAAACCGAGTGTATTCGTTTTCAAATTCAAATCTGCCCGCCAAACAAAATTTATTATCCGATCCCGGGAGCGAGAAACTTGATTTCAACCAAAATACACACACGATCTCATTGGATCGATATAACACTTTTGGCTCCAGCGTTTTGTTTTCGGTCTACTTCTACATTCATTTTTATGTTGTGATTGGAGAATACGTCAAATGATTCTTCTTCTTTTTTATTCGGTTCAAATCTTAATGGTAAACATGTTTTTGCTTTTTGGTTGGATAGTGAGTCGTCGTGAGTCAATATTTTACTTAAAAAGTATTTGCCATATTTGCTTTTCAAACATCAGGCATCTTTGGTTACGTTGTTGCAAAACAAAACAGCCTTTAACTGTTGTTGCTTGTGCAAACCATCATGTTTTCACCGAAGAATTGGTGTTCAGCTATTCCAAAATGTTGAATTAGGATAATTTTTCTTTCATGTTTGGCATTCTGGTTCATAGTGATAAACATGTTTTCTTCAATATTATTGCCATGAATTTTTGGAGCTTTTCTTCACGCCATGCAAATATAATCGGCCAATTATAATATTTGTTTCATCAACAAGATCCGCAAGAGACATCCTCTCCTATCGAATAAACCAGAACAAATAAAATTGTTTATTTATGGATATCGAATGAGTGCAAGTACCTTGTTAGAGGAATTCCAAGGATAAAGTTTACCATTGAATGTTTGTTAAGAGATCATTCATCATTTTCATAATTCTTAGGAATTGTTTTCATCTTCTTCGATACCAAAATAAAAACAGTGGTTCATAAATTATAAATTACAATCAGGATGTTTCACGCTATTGATGCTTCTACAAATGTTCATCCAATAACATCGGTGCACATAACTGTGCAACATTTGTTTTTGTTTAGTCCATTGGGACACAACAACAACAACATAGAATAGCATGGTTACCAATATTGCCTGTCGCGGCATCTCGACCGTATAAAACAGAGGGAAAAAATGCTACAATCTTCCCAAGCATGATTTCAACACATCAATTATCTAAATGATAATCCCATGTTGACAGTTGTCTATGTGAATGGATGTTAGACGAAATTTATTAAATTATTTCCAAGAATCCGAATTCGATGGCGTGATCTTGGGAGAAAAATTTATGTTTTTCCTCTTCGGAGTTGTTTTTTCATGGTTATTCTCATCACATCATTTCGATCACCGTTCGGCCACCACAAAACGTTGTACACCTTTTTGTTTTTTTTTTTTTAAATGAAAGTGCATATCGTCATCCATCATTACATAAGACAAATACTGTCGATATGAAAATTCTTGGAACCCAATTTTCGATGCAATGATAAAATATGTCTCGTAGATAAAGTTCCATATATCTGGCCGAGACTTTCAATGTTTCATTCGAACAATATTTCATCCAAAATACACATGTGATTATTTTTTTTATGACAATCGTTCTCATATTATGTGCACGATGATTTATTGAGTTTGAAGACAAGCTGTTTGAATTTATTCGACAACGAGGATAATTGTTGTGTGCGCATAACCTAAAAAACATAATGTAATGATTACTATTGCTACTTCTCATTCATCCTCGAGAATATAGCCACTTACACCGTTTGCGCGGTCCGTACTTGTGCCTCGATCCGTCGCCAGAACAGATCTCCACAGCCGACGATTCCGTGTTTTTTGCTTGTGTTTATTCCATCATAATTTTCATTCGTGCCGGTGCACTGTCTGAACCACAGTCTGTTTTTCAATAATCAAATTTAACAATCATCAATCTTCAACAATGGCTCTCAATCTTCTCCAACTTCAATATAATGTAAGTTGCTATTTTTTTCAAAAAATCTAATTGAATGATTAACTTGAATCAAGTGTTTCCTCATTTTGTGTTCGAATGCATAGGGTATTTTCCTTTGTCATATTTTTCAGGTAGTCATTTTCGATTATTTTTCAATTATTCGGTTAAGATTGCCATCAATTAGGACATGGAAATGGCTGAATCATTTCTTCAAGTTGATTGAACTTAGCAAATTCAATTATACATTATCGAAAATCAATTGATCAATTGATTTTGGTTGTAAACAATTAATCTGATAAATCATGGAAAATCTATTTTCGAATTTTTCTTCCTTATCTCGACAGCGAATCTCTTTGCTGGCAGAGAAATATTCCTCATCATTTTTTTAATTGTCATTTTACGATCTTTTTTTTGGCTCGATTGAACGTCATTCAATTAGTTTGTAGAACGGGTGACCATGAAAAGTATTTCTGATGGCAAAAACACCACATAGCCGCCAGGACAGCTGAAAGAATCGAAAAACATCCTATATAGATATTTCCAAAAAAAATGAAAATAAGTAAAGGGTGACTGTTAAAAAGTGAATTGCAAATCTTACCTAAATCATTTGATGGTGGGGCTCAATTCAATTTTTTTTGTTGACGTCAAAGAATGTTCGATGATGATCGTTTTACCTTAGGAATAGAAAAGATAAAATTTAATAATTTGATTGAAGTACGAGTAAAGCTGTTTTTGGCTTGCAATCCAATGCAAACAGTTAAAATGGGCTTTTCATTTGAAGAAAAGGTTGAAATTTGTTTATAAATTTTTCGCATTTTTAAAATTTTTTTATGATTATTCTGACCTTTGTGTTTTGTCTAAAAAAATACAAAATTGAAGCATTTACGTTTTGGATGAAAAACAGACATTTTTTCCACAATTCACAATAATGCTTTCGGCATCTATTTCACAAGATCTGTCGAAATTTTCAAGCAATTTCGAAAAAAAACATATCTCGTTGCTTCTATTTTTTTGGGCTATGATATTGCTTTTGAAAGTAAAGGCAAATATCCGGTAATTCTAAAAACTTGGCAACCAATTTCATTGATTCAATATCATTATGGATAAGTGTGGCAGTTGTTTTGGGTTTTAAAATTGATAAATTTGTTTACGTCCTTTCAATATTGATTATGATATCCTTTATCCGTGTTATGATTAATTATAATAATAATAATTATTGTAACAGAATTTACTTGAAAGCGAACAAAAACAAAATTTCTGATGAAACCAATCAATCAAACGAAACCATTTCCGATATTTAAAAAAGGAAATAAATTTTTTTACTATTAATCAGTTTCATGAATTGATAGTAAAAATATTTTGACCATTTTCGGGAGATAGACACTCCGAAATTGAATCAAGTTCCAAATATTTCTTTTAGGCATGATTGATATTGTTTTCATGATCAAGGTCTTTGCCGATATTCGGAATGAAATTGAATATTTTTTTTGGACAAATTTATCAGCAATTTTGCTACAAACAACCTAAAACTGTCAACTATATCAATTGCTATGGAAATTACTTTTTTTTATTATAATAACACTGTTTATAAACTTTATACTGCTGCTGAACATATGTCAAGAATGCCAGAGCAAATTGACAGTGCGTCAATATTTCTTGGGAATATGGGGACGATAGATTCCAAGATTGAATCAAAGAAAAATCGTTATTTACGTACTTGGAAATTGTTGCAAAATAAAACGAACCTAAGTTACTATTTTCAAATGTCTTATTGAAGTACAGACATGAGACAGTGCATACCAAGTGCACAAGAAGCACTAATAAAACAGGCTCGATCAAATCAAATCAATCGATCGGTCGAAACGAAATTGATTTATTTCAAATCGGATCTTGGATGAAAGTAAAAAAAATCAAGTTGCAAAAAGAAACTTACCAACCATAAAAAGAGAATCCAGATCGCAAGAGGATTCTTGTGTGTGCGTGGCATAAATAAACATAATCAGATTAAAAGATTTTGGATCCTTGGAAATTTCTTCTTCACGATCGAAGATGTGTTTTATTTTTCGGGAACTAAAATCAATTATCAATGTTTCAAGGTTTTTCGGGCACATTCACAACCAAAAATAAAACGCGAGAGAGGTGTTTGTTTTGCTTCGAAATTCGAATTCGAAGGTTTGACGAAAACAAGAGCAAAACCAAAAAGTAAAACAAAAAAAATTCACGACCAAAACGCACGTGTGATGGCATTGGGTCAAAACACAAACAAACACATTCCAAAAGTAGTGGTTCAAATCGAAGCAATTTGCTCAGATAGTAACCGACTGCTACCACAGAAATGCTGTGCCACCACCACAACATACCTCTACATCAACATACCACGTTGGTGATGTGAAAGGTTGTCTGCTGGCTCACTTCGTCTTTTAACTCATTCTCTCTCACCCTTCCACTTACACACGCACACGCTGTCCAATGATGATGCGCCACTGCTACGAAACCACCACACATCCATGCTTTCCTGAATGTGCTGGTGGTGGTGGTGGTCTACGTGCCTCAAATTCATTCTGATGTTATGAATTTTGTTTCCCAAATCAAATTTTGTGCCAATTCTAATTTCAAAACCAAGCAAACAAACGAAACAAACGACATTCCAATGACGCCCGGCGTCAGTTTTTCTTCTTCGTTTTTTTATGGCTTCTTCAACTACGGTCATCCTCTACCTTGAAGTTACGAAAACCTCGTTTTTTCCGGTTTGAAATTTGGTTGCCCCGTCATCGAATGTTTTATGATTTTGTTAAGAAAATAATAATAATAATAAAAGGTATGAAATGGTTGCCAACCAAATCTATTCATCATTGCAACATATTTTCCTTGTACGACCAATAACTAGTCAAACAGAAACAGAAGAAGAAAAAGGAACAGAACATCAAATCTATTGAAGTCACCAAAAAGCACGTGAACCGAATAAACAACATGTAAATGAAAAAAACGAATGCGAAAAAAACAAATTTTTCGGTTCTTGGAAAATTCCTCCTCGGTATTTGATGTGCATTGCGCGCGAAGGAATTAAATGATTCGAAACAAACCCCCGAGAAAAAAAAATATTACAAGACTATTTGGCGAAACAACAAACAACTACGAAAACGTTAACAACAACAACAACAAACAACCACAACGATCATCAATTCAAACGATACCATTATTATCGTTATTCTTCTTCAACATTTGTTTCAACTGTGACAAAAAACAAATAGGAAAAGGAAAAGTTATCTACGTGCATTGTGGCGTGTCTCTATTTTTATTTGGTTGAATAACGGCGGCAAATAAATGTCGAAACGGTAAAACACGCACACTCACCCGCATATATTCAAGCAAATATATTTTTGAAAAATAATAGACAACCGTATCATATGATGCCGTGCCATGGATTCATCGAAAATCGTCGGGAATATGTAAATTTGTAACGAAAACAACAATAAACAACAAAAACAACAACAACATTCTAATCAGCCTATAAGGATTCGAAACTTCTAGAACCTCGAATAATCATCATCATCAACATCGACAACATCATATATTTGATCCTGAATGCGTCAATTTTAATCACAAGTTCAACCTTGAACAAAAACTCTGGTGTGTTGTTGGAACAACAAAGTTCCACCACCAAAAATTATTACTGCACATCACGAAGAAGAAGAATAGAAGAAGAATAATAATCAAGTTTGGACATCTCTATCGTTGTTGATCTTTTGGGTAAATGTTGTTATTATTATTGTTATCTTCGTATTATATTTTTGTTCGTCTGGTTTCTCTATTTTTTATTATTATGGTGTTCGTGTGTGTGTTGTCACACTACAAAATTTTCGATTTGTCACACTCGCAAACAACCCAGCCAGCCAGTCAGCCATTCCAGGGACACCCATTCACAAACGACAACAGCGACAACAACAACAACAATCATATATCCACTGATAATCCACTAACGTCGGTCATAATATCGGCACAACAACGACTACAGTCGACGACAACAATAGACCGTAGCGACAAAGTAAATGGACGTTTACTTTTTTTTTGCTGCTGCCCAAAACGGATTCTCTGGCAACTCCAGTTCTTCATCAGATTTGGTGGATTGAAGATTGATATGAAGATTTTGTGAAACTATTGTGAATTTTGTGAATTTCATCAATTGACATTGACATTGGCATCAAGCGACCTCGACCATCGTGAAAAGACAATACCAGAAGACGTCTACAAAGTGGATCATCATTGGAATCATTTTCATCATTGAAACAAATCGTCTTATGATAATAATTGTATTTGATTGGACCATCTCCAAGCAACGTCTGGCTCTCTTCTTAATTGTAATATATTTTACAATAATAATACATCCCGCCATCATCATCAACATTATTACATGTGGATTGGAGTTGAAATATCCCTTTTAATGGTCCTATGCATATGTGGTGATTGATACTGGAAAAGCGACCACCGAAGAAGATATACACACACATATCCAGATTGAAAGAGAAACTTGTGCATTGATTATTTAGCTTTCGACTGGTGTGCACACACATGCAAACACACATTGAAGATATATCTGCCACATCAGCCACATACTTATTAGTTTCATCAACATCGTCGTAAAACCACCGTCGACCTTCAATGAGAACAAAAACATTACGGCAACAACAACAACAACGACAACGACAACTAAAACAAAAACAACAGCCACAGTAGAAGCAGAACATATATAAAAAACGATCGAAAACATACCTAAACCAACCAGCTTAACAGCTAAAGCAATATTTTGTGAACGAAAGGGGTTTTGCAACATTACGTACAACATTGTTTCGTCTCGGCATTGATTCAAGTTTCAGAGTTTGATTTGAAAGCATCCAACATCCAACAACCACCAACATCATTCAACAACAAGAATTGTTCGAAGAATCGACATCGAAAAAAATGTGTGCCATGATCAGAAGACAGAATCGTGGTGGTCAAGATCATCATGGTCAAGATCACCAACAACAACACGATGGCCAAAATGAAAATCAACGACAACAACAACTAGACAATTGTCAACAACAAGAGGAAGGAGGAAGCCGCCATCAGCCGCAAGGTTCCAATGGTAGTGGACAATCATTGCCGGTCGCCAACAACAATAATAATATTAATCATCATCATTCGAATCATCATCATCATCATCATGTTCGAAATAGTTCTTGTCCAAATTGTGGCCGATTTTCAGGGCGACCACCATTGGACCACAAGCCAACGTCACCGAATCGAATGATGTTTAACAAAATAATGTCACCGTTGCAGATGTTTTCCAGATTTCCAGGCAACAACAATCATAATAATCATAATAATCATGATAATGGAATTAATAAAATCAGATCGGCCACAACAACAACAACAACAAAATCAACGACAGCAGCCAAATCCTCGGCTACAAGCCCGATTAAGTTACCAAGCATTATTGGCGATGTGGTGCTGGAAGAAGAGGAAATGATTTTTCCGATGACCGATATTAGTGAAGAAGATGAAGTATGTTATCTTTTATTAATCTTATCTTAATCTTATTGTGTTGTATTTGTTTTGTTTTAAATTCGAGATTTAGATTAGCGTTGATCTCGGTAGGTGTAGACGTAGGTTAGATTTGGTTGATTTTACAACCTTGTTCTGATTTTCATCATTATTGTTGTTGGTAGATTTTCACCATTATTATTGTTGATGATCGTCGTTCCCCCTCTCTCTGTTGTTCTTGTCAACAACATCTCTCTCTCTAATTGGATTCAGATTAGATTAGGTATACGCACAACTCTCTTTGTGTGTTGTTTCCACTGATAATGGTGATGATGACGACGACGACGACCAGGATAATTAGTGTAAATATTTTTCAACGCCTGAAACTAATTATAAAATCGTTCGAAAAAAGCGATTTAGAACGATTTTGGTGGTTGTGGTGTTTAGAATTCTTTTCGAACGTTAAATAATTCATCAACCACACATCCGCCCACATACACCGTTACCATGCCGGTTTATCCGCCCAAAGTTTTAACCCCTTTTTGATCAAAATTGATAATTAACCGTTATAGTAACTTTTTTCTGTGTGTTTAAAAAAATTTCGTGATTGAATTGATTTCCATTAATTTTCACCATTTTGTTTGTAGGTGAGTTGCCTCCTAATGAATTCCGCGACAGTATGTTCATTTGTGTGTATCAGTGTGTGTTGGTGTGTTTCTAAATATAAACATCCTCTACCTTTCGAATGATTGCAAAATTCTTTTACCTTCGAATTGTATGTTTATGTGTGTGTGTGTGTGTGTGTGTGTGTACGCCAAAGCCGGATGTTTGAAGTTGTCTTTATTTTTGTTTTCATGTTGTTTGTTGGTGGTGGAAACATCTTCATGTTTCTGGTTCAATGTACTCAGGTGCAAGATGTGCATTAGTTCTTTTTTTAATTTTTGATCTTCGATTTGGAACTGGAGAGGACCTTCCGGAACACCGGATTCACCCCTTCCTGGCGCCAACTTAAACTTGCGCCAAGTTTGGATTTCTGTTCTTTTTTCGGCGTGTGAGTGAGTTCGGTTCCAATTACCAATACCTGTTTCTTGATGTCTGTTACAATCTTGCTGTGTGAATTGTGTGGCCGGATTTGCGGAGGTAGAAAAACAATAACATTGCGAAACGACCACGACCACGATGATGCTAAGCAATAATATTGTGTATCACGAGTTGTGTTTTTCCAGATTTTTCCCGATTATTCCAGTGTGTGTGTGTGTGTTGGTGTCATTGAAATAAAAAAAATCTTGTGAATTGTGAATCCTAACCAACCAACCAACCAAGGTGTACACACACCGACAGAGCTAGCAAGCAAGCAAGCAAGCAATCATCATCACCATATTGAGAAAAAAAGAGATAGGTGTGCGTATTGTGTGTGTGTGCCAGTGTGTCTCGTGGTTTCAACCTGCTTGCGAGATAGATAGATAGATAGAACGAGAGAGTTTACTCCCTCCCCCCTCTATCATCCGAAAGAAACGAAACGAGAAACCCCCTTCCCCACTACCTTTCGAAGCAAAAATAAAGTTGATCGCTTTTTTTCGAAGCTTTTTATATTATAATAATTTTTCTCGAGTTCTGAGAAAATCGCATTGAAAAATTGCTTGGCAGCCACACCAGACGTACATTCAAAGAGCGAGAGAAAGCGATTTTCGAGACTTTCCAGTGCAGAAATCCCGCTTAATTTTGCAGCATATGTCTGTGCTGGTGATGATGCACGTAATAATATACAGATTGGTTGGTTGGTTGGTTGGTTGGATGGGCCTGCTCCATCTCGACGACTCTTGGCCAGAATAATCGGTTTTAAGTTGTGCAAGTGTGTGGTGCAGCCCCACGATGATAATAATCATGATAATGGATATTTGTTGTATTTGTTGTTGTTGGCCAAAATAGTGAGAGTTTCAAGGTTAAGCGGCGGCGGCGAAGAAGAAGAAGAAACCCGAAACCAAAAATGAACAAGAAGAAGATGAAGACGAACAACAACAACAACAGCAATCTTTGGCTGTTGTTTGGCTGTTCGGTGGTGCTGGTCGAAAGCAAGAGTTGAAGCAAGCTAATTTACGTGTGTGTGTGTGTGTGTTTGTGGGGTTAGAAACCGGAATTTAGGTCGAGGTCGTTTTTGATTTTGTTTCGTTTAGTTCAGGGGATGATGGTGGTGGTGACGGTGGTTCGAGGTTTTGCTTGCTAGCTTGCTTGCGTGGTTGATAACATTTGTTTGGTTTCCTTGTCGTGGAGGAAGAAGAAGAAGTAGCAGAATCGTATCGACGGTAAAACCGGCTTCAAAAACAAGCAAGAGACATGATTATAATTTTAATTTTTTGGTGGTGGTGGTGGTGGTGGATGCCAGGTGGTGGTGTTCCAATTGGTTTTCGTGTTAGTGGTGGTGAAGAATCCTTAACGAGAATATAGCAGAGTAAAGAGAGAGCGAGATCCGGTCGAGATATTCAGTGTGTGTGTGTCGGTGCTGGTGTGTGTGAAAATTATATAGCGAACAAATTGGATTCTGGGTCAAATCTCATCATATTCCAGCATGGCTACAAGCTGATGATGATGATTCTTAGACGCCCTCCCGTTATATATCATCATCATGCGTGTGTGTGTGTGTCGTATATCACATGTTTGAAGCCAACTTTGAATGAATGAATATGGTTTTGCTTGGTGCGTGTGTGTGTGTGTGTAAGTGTGCGAAGACCAACCGAAAATAGCTTGAAGATAAGTTTTAAAACAGCGTGAGAGAGAGAGAGAATGTGCGCGCGTGTGTGTTGTGGTACATTTGTCGATGATAATGTCCACGGTGAGGATCGAACAATATTTAAGAAACGACAGACATTTCCCGACCATTTGTGATTTGTAATTTGGAATTGATTTTTGTTGTTGTTTGTTGGGCGCCATCACCATCATCGTTGGATCTTTGGATCCTCCATTTGGGTATGTCCATGTGCTTGCATGCTTGTTGTTCCCTTAGGCAGGGTTGAAGGGTAGACGGTGAAACTCGGTTTTGCCCGGTGTAGGATGGCCAGTCGGTTGTCCGTTTCGCTTGAAACGAGCGCCCAGATTCTTCCGTGAATGCGCGCCGTACACGCTGTTGATTGTTTGTTTGTTTGTGTTTGACTGATTTGATTTATGATATTATCCAGGATTCTTTTCTGTGAGTGCCAGTTTCCATGGCGCCTTGATGCATTTCCCGTTGCGTCCCCCCCAGAAACAATATTTGTTTGTTTGTTTGTTTGTTTGTTTATAATTCAAATTGAATATGAATCCAATTTGTGTATCCCAGTGTCCCAGGCGCTAAACCAGTGTGTGTGCTTAGAGGGGTGTACGTGACTTTATTTTTATATCTGGATTTTTTTATAATGCTTTTTGTATGTGCTTGTGTTGGCGCCCAGTGCAGCGAGAGAGAGCGAGAGGCGTCATTATCCACGCAAGCACACACACACACACACACACTGGCAAGCAGTCCAAGCATAAAGATGCACAAAAAAAATAGCAGTACTGCTACCACCTTCCTCTCTCTCTCTTTGGTGGCTTGTAATTCTCTTTCAACCAACAACCACCCATTCCATTCAGCCACAGCAATAATAATAATAATCCAATCCAGGCGTCATGTGATGGAGAATGGCAAGCAAACATGCTTGCATGGCCAAGGGAGAATCCTTTCCCTTCGATCGTCGTCGATGATGATTATTCCCCCTTGCTTGAACACAATGCATTTTGACAGTATCCTGATGATATACATTTCCAAGCGTGCAAACAAGCAAGCCAGCAACCACCAACCAACCAATCAAGTGCAAGCAGTGTGTGTCTGTATGTTAGTTAGTTATTATTATTGTAATTGTAATTATTTGATAAATTATCTGGCTGGTTTGTTGGATGCCGTTGCCGTTGTTTATTTGTTGGTGGTTCAATGTGCTTGCAATTTGTGCTGCTGTTCAAAAATTTTTTTTTTTGAATTTGACGCCAAAAATGAAATTTTGAATTTGTCTACTAGTGTCGCCATCTGGTGTTGAATTTTGGCACTACGGAATTTTTTTGGAAATTTCTAATACGATTTGGCGCCCATTTTTTTTCTTTACCAATAGGAACATTACAATAGTGATACGAATAATAATACAAAGTTGTTATATAATCAAAATCAATTGCATCGTCAGGTGGAAACATCACATCATGGAACATGTTGCTGTTCGGTTGTAAATTGTAAATCGCCTGGAAGTTCGATGAATCCAAATCAAGTATCGGAAGAAGAGCTTGAAGAAGAAGAAGAAGAAGAAGAAGAAGAAGAGGAGGAGTTGATTTCCAATGGTGACAATTGTGCGTGTATAAATCATACACCGCGTACACCGGTAGGACCATTATCATTGTCCACAACGGCCACATCGGGAACTGGTTATAGTGTGGATTCTTGCGGTAGTAGTTGGATTAGTTCGGCTGGATCCAGTAACAAACAGCAACAAGCACAAAGTTTGAATAGTGGTGGTGGTGGTGAGAGTGGGAGTGGCGGCAAAAATCAATCAATGGTATCATCTGGAGGATCAGCATCCTCCTCCACATCATCATCGTCGTCATCTTCGTCATCGTCTTCATTGGAAGTGGCCAAAATGGTTAGCTCAACAGCAGCAGCAGCGGTGGCGGCTGCACCGGTTACCACGGCCACTTGCACCAAGATCACTTCGACAACCTCGGCTAAATCTCCAACATGTTCCAACGATTTGGTGGTCAACCAAAATGGTAGTGGTGGTTGTAGTGCACCTAAATCATCGTCGTCGTCTCAAAACGAAGGTGGTCGTTTGCTCAATCATCTTAATTTGAATATACGATGTGATACACCCAATGGTGATGATTCGATGATTGCCAATGGTGGTGACGGTGGTGGCGGCGGCGAACACCATCATCGCCATTATCATACGGTATATGGTACGATGGATACAAATGGATCATCTGCGGCAGGATCATCGGGCAAACACAATCTTAATAATAATAATAATAATCCACATAATCATAGTAATCATAATCCAAGAAAACATAGCCCGTTGGAACGATTATTTCAATCGGCATCCAACAACAACAGCAACACCAACACCAACAATGGTAGTAGTGGTGGTGGCGTGGGTGGTTTTAATCAAATGAAACGTACACGTTCCAATTCTGGTGGTAACGTGTTTGTTGGTCCTAGCATTGGAACGCAAGCAACAAATGGAACAGCCACTGGTGGAGGTGGATTCACTCAACAAATTCGTCATTCGGCATTGATTTCGGCCGGTATGGCCATACGGAACAGTGGTGGTGGTGCAGCGCATCTACTTTTAAGGCGACAAAGTGATACACCCGGATTGGATTATAACGGTACCGGTGGTGGTGGTGGATGCGGTTGTGGTTTGGATGGAAATTGCAACAACAATTCTCGTTCGCATCATTGCTATTATAATCATCATAATAATCCGCATCAATATCATCATCGTGGTAGTTTTTCACCATCACCATCATCATCAACAACCAGTGGTTATTGTTCTTCATCTCAAGCCACAGCCGCTAGTACACGATCTCATCGAACATCTCCAAATGGTAGTTTATCATTTTTCGATTCGTTCAGGTTAGTGTCTCAATTGATTTTCTTGTTTGATGATTTTTGATTGGTTGGTTGGTTTGTGTGCAGACTGGATCCGCTCGCTCGGATCGTTGGTTGGTTGTGTGTTTGTTTCAACCAGTATCTGTTTTTGGCTTGGATAAGATATCCACATCCACACACAAATAGTATTAGTGTTGTTTGTTGAGAATCTGGTTGTGAAGAGATGAGATTATCCGAGGTTAGCGCCAAGTGCGATTTCAGTCAATTTTTTTTTGAACATAACAAATTGTTGCGCGCAGAAAGATTTTTGTCGTAGTCGCTGTGGTAGTTGTCGTTGGTAAGATTTTCGCACACACACATTCTCCTTGCACCAATCATCATTACCACACACTAGTCAGTAGTAGTGTATCCTGTGTGTGTGTGTGCGCGCACGATTGTTTTTGGTCAGTTTTTCATTTCCCCAATCATATTTCCGGTTCCTGTGTGCGCATTTCCTTGATTGGTTATTCGAATTCGAATTTCTAATTTTGCTCTTCTTCTCCCACTCCTTCTTCTTCTTCTTGTGGTGTGGTGGTAGGCCACGTTCAACATCGGATGGGAAAAGTAGTAAAAAGTCTTCAGTGATCACTGCGTTGAAGAACAATTTCCTCAATCGACATTCATCATCATCGAACAACTCTACAACAGGATCATCATCGTTGTCGTCTTCATTGTCCACATCCACCACATCAATGGTATCAACTTCGACCTCAACGATCGCAACCGCAACCACAACATCATCATCATCTTCGTCGAGCAATGGAAATCATTCACCACCGCCGCCACCACCATCATCATCACCATCGCCATTGTTGTCCACGGCGTTGGCCGGCCAACAACAACAACAACAACAGGATTCGAATGTTGATGATTTTCCAAGAAAAACATCACCAAAAAAGATTATTGATCATGAACATAGACATCATGTATCGTTGAGGCAACATTCGTTGTGTGATTGTGATCCGCCTGGTTCGGCACCGATTTCACCAAATTCAGTTATTGATCCATTCTCGTTGGATTATAATCTTTATGTGGCTGAAACGTCATCTTTGAACAATCATCATTATTTCAATTTTAACAATCAACAAAACAATAATCACAATCATAATCATCATCACCACCACCACCATCATAAGCATCATCATCATCATTATCATCAAATTGGCCAAAGTAGACCTAGATCTCGTTCTGGTTCAGCATCAACAATGGCCAGAGTGTTTGATATGTTTCGTGGTAGATCCAATTCAGTCAATGGTGAACAACAACAATATACGCCAACATGTTGCAACAATAACAGACCGGTATGTTCCTTTTCCTATTTTAATCTAATCTGATGTTGTTGTACGTCATTTATGACGTGTCCTCACTGTAGCCATTATATCCTAGTGTGTGTCTGGTGGTTGTTTTTTTGGTTTTTCGGGATAGAAATTTTTCCTCTGGAATTTCCCCTAATCAAACAATTTGAACCAATTGAAGCATGTTTGTTTGTTTGTTATCTCTCGATTGGTTTGTTTGTTTGGTTTTGTTTTGTTTTCCCTAAATCTCTCTCTCTATTTGATTTTCGCCTTAAAATGTGATCAATCGGTCAATTACATTTAAGGGGGAAAATCATTGAAGAAGAAAAAAACAAGTTTGTCTTGCACCATTACCACCACCACACAGCAAAAATTTGTTCTGGGTCGTATCCAAGATATTTTATTGTTATCTTCGAGTGTGCGAGTGTGTGTTATCTGGTTACCATGATGGTAACCAACATTAATATGATTCGATAATGCGTTGGTTGAATTAGCTCGTGTATAGAAGAAATTGATGGATGGAATCTCATCTCATCTCATCTCATCTCATCTCATCAACAACATCAGTAAGAACCAAGTGAAACCTCAGATTCTCACACTTTTCGAATAATAGTGAGTGAGTGAATAATAATGATATGTGACTACTGGCTGACTGCCTTGTCACTTGTCATTTTGTTTGTTTGTTTGTCTGTTTGATTGTCTGTTGTTGTTTTCCAATACGTCAATGGACCACCACCACCACCACCACCAAATTGCATAGTGATACACACTTGTGATCACGCACACATTCCAAAGTATACCATTGCAAGTGTGTGCGAGTGTGTATTAGGATATCATTGGGCGCCATACTCTAATGGCAAGGCGTGATGAAAGAAAACCCCCCAAAGGTTTTAGCCTTGGACAAATGACAAATTGTAGGCTAATAATAATATGTGATTACCATGAGCGGACGCCAATTATTAATTAGCGAGGAAATTTTATTGGACCATTTTTCAGGTTTATCCTCTCACACAGAATCATATGATTTGTGTTGTTGGTTGGTTGGTTGGTTGGATTCCGGGAAATTCTGAATGGGGATTATAAAATTCCGCTCCGCTTGCACATGAAAAGGAATTGCTTGCTTGCTTACCCCATCCAGGATTCTGGGCGCCATGTTGGGTGC
>JAOZJS010000909.1:0-17587 GCA_025882695.1 Amerodectes protonotaria
AAAAAAAATAAGAAAAATGGTAAAAAAATCAAAGACTTACCGAATGGACATCCATAACGAGAGAGGCCAGAGAGGACAACCATCCACGACGAGAGCCAGAGTAAGAATGAAGGGGAATTCGATCGAACCAGCAAGCAACACGACTGTGTCACCGGTCAAACAAATCACCACGATAACTGATGCGTTTGACTTAGTCACTTTCAAAATTAGTCTCGATCACCACCGACAGATGGCGTTACAAAACCAAAACTTTTTCGGTGTTACCAGAGCCATCTGGTGGACAATGCAATAGACACCAAACTCCATAGAAAATCAATGGGGAACGAATTCGGAATCGGAAAATTGCAAAATTCATTTATCTTTTGATTTAAGTATAGGCTTATTGGTGGCTTGTTGTGGTGGTTCCACATCGGTAAATGACATGAAAAGTATCAACATAATTGCAAAAGTAAACACAATCAAAAGTCTGCTATTAGGAGATTCAATTGTATGATTTTCACCATCAATAGTTTCCTGTTCGGTTTGTTCTTCTTGTTTTTGTTTGAAATAATATTCTTCATATTTTCGTTTTAACTCTTCATTAAGGCTTTCATAGAATTGTTGCTCTTTCTTGAACCGGGATTTTAAATCATTATCAAAATCATAGAATTTATTAGCGTGATTATCCGCTTTTGCTTCAGCTTTAGCTTTTTGGTATTCTTTATGTTTCATTCGACGATATATATTCCTCGTGTAAATGGTAAACTCTTCAGGATTATGTCTGAAACAATAGAAAAAATTAGAAACATAAACATTGAATTTCAAACAATCAAACAACAAACAACTTACTTGCGTTCTCGTTGTTGAGCTTGATAGGAATAGTTTTGGGCGGCCTTTCTTTGAGAATAACCTCTGCTCAGGTCATAATCCGAACGTGATTCTTCATTGGATAATATTTCATAAGCAGTGCTGATTTCTTGGAATTTTTGTCCAGCTCCTGGTTCTTTATTGCGGTCCGGATGATATTGTTTTGATTTTTCATAGTAAGCATTCTTTATATCCGCCTGGGTTGCATTGGGAGCAAGGCCCAGCACATCATAATTGCATTTTCTATCCGATGAACGTTTGGAGAAGAAACGACAAAAAACTGGAACGAAAAAAAATTGTAAACAAAAATTTTTTTGAACGAATTTCATCAAAAAACCAACCGATTTTTGTTGAATGGTAACCATGGCGGCATGTTAAATGAGTCGAATGGAAAACTTGTATATTCATAAAAGTTTGTTTTCAAATCCGGGAGAAAACGGCCAAAATGAATTCAAAAAAAAAACAAATCCAATTATGAAATCATCATAAGGTCATGCGAATCAATCGCGTTGGAAAATCGGAGAAAAAAATCGCCGAATCGATACTATCGATAGTTGGGAGGGAAATTTGAATTCAAATTACAAAATCGGGCGGCATATTGGTGTTGTCCGTTGTTTCGGGGAAAACAAGGTCAATACGAAATTGATTTCCATTGATCATGATGATCATCATCATCTATTTCATCAATCAGTCAATCAATAAAATAAATCAAATACTGATTTGACAAATCATACCAATCATAAGAGTTGAGTTAGACACAAATTGAAACAAGAATGATTCTCGGCAATGATTTGACAGAAAAAAATTCATTCTTTTTTCAAAATTAAGTTCTCGTTTCTAACAAGGTCAGAATTATATCCAACAAACTCCATTGCAACATAGCTATCATCGAGGCTATCGTTTTTTTTCGAATTCAGTCCACTTTGATCCATACAAATATGTTCAAAATCGATTCGAATCAATATAAAGCCAATCAAGCGATTATTTCAATCATGTTGGGCGATGAACAAAAAAAATTTTTTTTGGGAAGAAGAATGCCATCACAAATATCTAATCTAGTTTGTGATTTCGAAATAAATAAATCAAAAAATCAAAAACATGTCATTTCACCTTACGGACACACACCGAGAAGGATGTGCCCGAAAAAGCAAATAATATCAAAACTGGTTTCAAATCTTTTTTTTCTTCGTTTTCTTCCAATTCTAGTCGTCCTTGCCTGTTGCTTCTTGGCTGTCTGGGAAAACGCATATTTGGCCGAAATGTTCGGTCAACGTTTTCTTTATTACTAGCGTATCGAATCTGCTATCGAAAGGTTCTTGCCATTCTTTTAATCTTCAAATAGTTCCACAGGTTGTTTCCAACAGCCAAGAAAAATCAAACCAAATTTTATCCCAAATTCGATCTGATTCAATAATCAGAAGCTTCGAGAATAAACAGAAGGAGAAAAAGATGATGATGATTAGGGTGTTGGTGGCCACTTGATTGATGCCAACCATCTTTGTGTGAATGAACTGTGGATTGGATGCTTCTGCTGGCCGGTTGCTGAGGACATTGAAAAAAACTGGAATCACCACTGGTGATGGTGGTCATTCAAGGTCTTACACTTTTCACTTTCAACCTACACAAGTTGGGGTACCAATATTCCGGTTTTTTAGGCTTCCAAAAAAAGATGCGAAGTTGGTAGGTGCGAGAGTGTGTGTGTGAGAAAATATGAGTGAATATGATCTACAAGTTTTCTTTTAAAAGGAATGAGAATCATTTTCGTCGGAAGGAATTGGTCGATGATTTGATCAGTAGTTAGCTAGTTGTGGTTTGTTACTCAAAATTGGTTTTTGATTTTGATTAAGTTGGTCGCCGAAACATCGAAAATGTCGCTTCCACAATTGATCGTTTGTGGAATTTGTTTGCTCACATTATCCTTGACAACAACAACAACACTGGCATGGCCTGAACCATTGGTGCCAAAAGAATTTGTTTTGGCCAGCAATTATTTTGGTTTCAACCTGTTGAACAAACGTAGCACCGAAGAAGTGGCCCGCAACAAATACAAACAACCAGATTCATTGGAACATGAGAACATATTCATATCGCCATTCAGCTTGACCACGGTGTTGGCCATGCTTCAGCAAGGTGCCAATGGTGAAACATTGTATCAATTGAATCAATTGTTAGGTTTTCAATTGGCCCGTATTGATGATGATAAATTTTTGGTTGCAAAACGTGCACGTTCGGCCATCTTGCAAATGTCGTCCATCGATTCCATTAATGGTACCGGTATTCAGCTGAAAATGGCCAACGCGGTGATCATCAATAAAAATTTCCGCATCAACGATGCTTATAATCAAACAATACAGAATTATTTTGATAGCGAATTGTTGGAAGCAGATTTTGCCAGCGAAGCCGATCTGGTCATGCAAACCATCAACCAATGGTGTTCATTGCGGACCAATGGAAAGATACAGAACTTCCTACGACAGCCACCGGAACCATCCACACAATTATCATTGGTGAACGCTGTTTATTTCAAGGGTAATTGGAAGTATCGTTTCCCTGCAAACCAAACCACAATGGGCACGTTTTATGGTGCCAATAATGAAACATTCGATAATGTACCATTCATGCGTAGACAGGGTAGAATGGTCACCGCATATCTAGCCGAATTGGAATCGGATCTGATCGAATTACCATACGAAGGTGATGAAGTGAGCATGTTTGTCATATTGCCCAGACAGAATACGTCCAACAGTTTGACCTATGTCCGTAAAGCATTGAATCCATGGTATGTGGAAGCGGCCATAAGTCGGCTGAACGAAGAAGAAAACGAAGCAACAGTTGTGTTCCCCAAGCTGAACATTGTTGGTCGTTATAGCTTGAAAGAAACACTTAAAGATATGGGATTGGTGGACATTTTCGATTATGGCCAAGCTGATTTGAGCGGTATCAATGATGAACAAGCGATCAGCGTGGACGATGTTCGACATGCGGCTGTGATCGATATCAATGAAGATGGTACAGAAGCTGCAGCATCCACCTATGTTGGCTTCGTCAAAATGTCTTTGCAACCATCCTCGGTTTATGAATTGAATCGTCCATTCGTTTTGTTCATACGGCATAATTCCACAGGACAGGTATTGTTTGTTGGCGAAATCAATAAACCATGATAGTGCTTTTGGAATTTGGGAGAGGAGCATAAGAAGAGGAAGAAGCAAGTACACCGCCAAATTTTTTCCTAGAAACCGTCTTCAAGCGGATTTGAACCTTGAACACAATTTCAATTATTATATCAAGCTCTATATATGAAATTCCGGTCGGTATTTGTTTTATGATGGTGGTTTTTTCAAAAAACAACAATAAAGTTCATGAATTGGCATTAATTATCAATCGGGTTTTTGATTGATTCTGATTCGATTGATTCGGATTGATTTGGCTAAATATAAAAATCTCCTTGATTTAGTTTTCGAGGAGAAAAGGTCTTTGCGGGTGTGCGTGGTGTTTGTCGCAATACTTTTTCCCGTTTCTATTGTTGTTTCTATTCTGTGTTTCATCATGACCGGACATTCGGTTCGTTTCGACAAAGATACTGCCGAAGGTGATGGCGGCCGTACGACTGGGGGCGGATCAGCTCCCGGATCTCATACTGGATCTACCAATAGATTGAACAGAAGAAGAAGGGCACCGTTCCAATCGCAACAAAACTTGAATCGATTGAATCGTTATGGATCTCGAGCAACCAGTATGTATCGTTTGAATCATTTGAGTCCATCACAGCGGAATACGGTGGGTAAAAGTTATGCAAATTTGGTGGCGAAAAAACATGCAAAAAAGTCGGGCGGCAAAGAAGTTCATGTGCCCATGGATCCGATGGGGGGCAACAAACCGACCGCACCAAAACGTGGATTGTACACTAATAAACATATTGCCAGCGCCCATAAATTGATGGACATGATACCGGACGATGATCCTAGCTTCAAAACTCGTCTTGCACAAGTGATGAACACGTATAATTTTCAAATTTTGATGGTCGTCTTGATCATCCTGGATTGCGTTATGGTCTTAGGCGAAATGATCATTGAATTGAGAATATTTCAAAATGATGATTGTAAAATTGTCGAATTGCATGGCGGCGGCGCTATGGGCGGTCACGGAGGTCACGATGCTAGCTCACATATCTCGTTGTCGCCACACCATCCAGTGATCGTCGCATCGACTCTTGGACCGGAAATGACCACGATTTCCGGTGACCATAATGGTCATAATAGTGGCGGTATCGAAGCAATGATCGATGAACATCGTTTACATTGTGAACACTTTACCCATTTAATGCACAATGTTGAACATGGCTTCCATTTGACATCGATTTTCATCCTATTCTTGTTCAACGTTGAACTGGTGCTTCGGCTTTACTGTGAAGGTTATAAATATTTTCTTCATTTGGAAATTGCTTTGGACGCGCTGATAGTAATGATTTCGTTCGGATTGGATATCGTCTTTTTGGACCACAAAATGAAAAAATACCTTTTCCTATTGATCATTCTAAGAGTTTGGCGGGTACTACGTGTGGTACATGCCATTATCACGGCCATACGATCACCGTTTGAGCGTCAAATTGAAAAATTGAAAAAGAAAAAGAAAATCCTACAACGTGATCTGGCCAAGGCATATTTCTATTCGAACATGTTGGAAGAGGAGATTCAAAATCTTCGAGCAATCATCGATAGTTTCGAAATTGTCGAAGAATATGACGATGATGATGATGATCTGGAAGGTGGTTCCGATGAAAAGATTCCGGTATGCCAACGAACTGTCCAATCTGAAAGCGGAATGCTTGATTCAAAATGATGAAATGCCCCGAATTAGACATATTTTAAGTTTAAAATTGGTCGAAATTAACCTCGACAAAAAACAATCAATCAATCAATTAATTTATCAAATCGCTTAATCTAATAGGACAATTGAACAAATATGTAATAAAATTTAATTTAAAACAAAAATGATTAACATAGCTTTTGCAATCAATTACAAAAAACACCATCAATCCGACCATCCAATGTTTCGAACCTCCGTACAATTTTTGGAATCCAATCAAAAAATTATCACGAGCTTTTTTCCCAATCTATCGCGTTACGATTCTGGTTTCCTTGATCTCTCAAGACTCTTTCACGATGTCTAAATGGGTTGAAATGAAAGATAAAAATTCAAAGATTAATATCAACAATAAAACTGGTGGCTTCACTGGTTTTGATCAAAATATCAAATCAAAAGTTTGTTGTGTACTTTCGGTGTTCGTCCTTTGTATGATGCTTTAGTTTTTTCCACTTTCCTTCTTTCCACAATATATAGACTCTAATCTAGGTGGATTAAATAGAACAGATAAGTAAATCTTTGGGTCATTATTGTGGTCAACAACTGTTGCTCTAGTAAGTGTCTAATAAATCTACCAGGACAGTTCAGAATCAAGTGATGTAATTTAGGCGAAGGCAGAAAACCGTTGAAAGGTCGAATTTTTTGGACCGAAACACAACCGTATACAACAAACCAATGTTTGATATCAAAGACATTCTCTCACGATAATAAAAAAAAACAAGCATTATTATTATTAGTACTCGTTATAGATTTCTGTCATTCTTGCATATCTTCTGTCCGTTCTATCTTGATGCAATTGAACATTGAGCACACTATTTACGCCCTAAAGGGGAAACCGTAAAAGAGAAAGAAAAAATAAGCAGAAAATGAAAATTACATCACTCTTCAAACTGAATCTGTCTCTGGTTACTTTCCCGATCAAAAAACAAAACAACCACGAACAAAATAATAATGATAGGTGATCAACCAAGGCGCCGGATCAGCTCAACGTTCGGGTTGTGTTCTTTGACAGGCTATAAAATCCTTATACACCAGGCAACACATAACAATCATTTACCTGTAAAATGAGAGTAACCAACAAGGTCGCCAGCATGAAACCAGTAAATTTTGTGCCAAACATTTCCCGAAAAAATTCACTTGCTGAATCCCCATTATTATCTTGGTGCATTTTTTGACGATATCTTTGATAACGCATATAAGAAGCCCGATCTTGAAACGGTGAACCATAATAATAATGATTAAAATCATTCGGATGACGGTTTTGGTGATGATAATAGTGTCTGGGCGACATGAATGGATTGTTATCATTGTGAACACCACCGTAAAAGTCCAGCGACAAATCATATTGATTACGAGTGTCCACTTTGCTCAAACAATTATAAGCTTCGTTGATCTTTTGGAAACGTACATTATCCTCCTTGGTTTGTTGTCGATCATTGTTGGTGTGATTGTCAACACCAACGGTTTGGCTGCTATTATTATGAGCAGCAGCTGGATTTACATTATCGTTGCTGGCCAACCTATCTGGATGATATTTCTTACATAGATCCAAATAAGCAAGACGAATGTCTTGTTGTGGGCAATCACGTTTTAATCCGAGAATTTCATAATAATTTTGCTGTTTCGTATTTTTTGTATCATAAATCACAGCTGTTGTTCGGAGAAAACGTTGAGAGCATTGTAAACATGAATTGAAATTATTGCCGTTTGTTGAAGATTGTTGAAGATATTTCAATCTTGAAATTTTAATCTTCATCAACATGATGGATATTTTTTCGTGGTCAGGATTGTGTTCAATAAATTCTTCATTATATAATTCCTAAACGAAAAATTTCTAAAAATAAAACACAAAAGTCATCAAGCAAGGTTTTTTGTTAGGGCCAAAACAAAAACACTAGAGAGAGAAGGACGATTGTATCGATGATGTTAATCGATGTTGATTGTCAGGGGCCATTCATAGCTTCCTGTGCTTTTTCAAAAGTTTCCAAAAAATTTTTTGCGCAATTTTCAATGCACAAAAAAAATCTTTTTTTTTCATTCATTCAAAATTCACAAAAAAAAATCTAAATCCAGATTTCGAATGGATAACACACAGATAGAAAGAGAAGGAGAAAATAAAGATTATCCATTCGCGTAGTGATTTACGAAGGAAACAGTAAGGATAAACAACACATAGTTGCAAGGGATTTTCGTTTCGTTTTTTTTTGCCCAAATTATTATGCAATGGATTTTGAATTTTCATATTTTTTTCTCCCCCTTTAACACCTGAGCAAATATTGTGCATGTACGTATTTCCATGTACTGTAACAAGTGTTTGGTGGTGATGGTGGTGGTGCCATGTCCCCTCTCGCGCTTCCCACAAGAGTCAAGGATATCGGCACGAAATTTCATTTTGATTCGACAAACTTTTTTTTTCGACATTCCCCCTCAATTTTCTTCCCCTTCCTTTTGCCACAACATAACACAACACACAACACACTGTTCCGATAATATCTTCTGGCCAAAAGTTGCCGAAAGCAGCTATCGATGCAAATGTGAAATGGTCAAAAAAAAAGATTTCACAAAATGTCCAATATGTATCGACAAAGATGATGATGTTGGCGGTGGACAGTGTGGTGGTGTGGTTATGATGATGATTGCATAATACATTTCAAGCAACAAGAACAAGACACGCAGAGAGAGAGAGAGAGGTAGAGATACAGGTCCCAGGGACATGATTGAAAATCATCATCATTGGTTCAATCAAGAGCGTGCAATGGGTTAATAAATTAATGGGAGGAGCCAATGGAATAATGGGAGGGGCGGGAGGAGGCTCCAAGAAAAAACGAGAGATTGGATATCGGAAATAATAATAATAATAACGACCAGTAACAAAATCTCTCTTCTGATGGTTTTGATGGTTATTGGTCGTTATCCATTATTGTTATTATTATCATTATTATTATTATTTTCTTAAGGATCATCATCATCATTATTATCCAACAATGTAATCATCATTATGTTTATGATTTTTACGTGGGCACAAGTCTAGGTCTAGTGTCTCACCATCATTGGTGGTGGATACCTGTTGGCGGATACCTGGCGCCCGACCGAATTGAAATCGAAAGCTGATGTTGTTGTGTTGTGTTCATCATCAGAAGCTGGTGGTCTTCCGTGGATTTCAATCATCATCATCATCATGATATTTAATGTGTAATTTTTTTCGGCCAACCAAAAAAAAAATTAACTACCACCACCACTTGTTCTTGTTCTTGTTGTTCATTGTCTTGTAGCTCTCGCCCAGCGTTTAATGATTTGGCAACAACATCCGTTGTTGCGGGTTATGTAATAATGATAATAACGATGATGATGATTTGATTGAAATTTCAGGATGATGAACATATTTTCCTCGTTGTTGTTGTTTTTGTGCCAAAAATTCCCATTCGATGATTGAAAGGTGTAATCAGATCAGATCAGATCCGATGAGGCTAGGTTGGATGAATCCACCTGATCCACCACCATCGGCCACTTGATGATTTCATTTCATTTTGCGTTTTGGGATAATCATCATAATCATCATCATTATCATCGGTGGCCGAGGCGAGGACGATTTCTTCGCCGTGAAGAATAATTTGTGCCCATCGGACGACCATCATCGATCGATTGATCCAACCAACCAACCAATCCAACACACTCTCTCTCACACACACACACACACACAATGGATTAGTGGACATCATCATCATCGAATGGCATTCACGATTGAATTGAAGATGGATTGGATTGTCCGCTATTGATGTTTTGTGTGTTGCTCGACCTTTGAATTCGATGAACACAATCCTGAAAATCCTCCGCCAATCTACCATTGTTGTTGCCGGTGCCGGTGTTATATTTGCTTTATATTCTTCTTTCTCAGCTTTCTGAGCTATTAGCGATGCTTGGACGCTTGGATGCTATTTTCGACCGACCCGACAAAAGCGAACAAAAGCTTGAACAAAATAAGCTTAAAGTTGTTGGAAAAGAAAAGAATTGCTCATATTGTGTATCATTGTTGTATCAAAGGTGTCGAGCGGGGATAAGTCACGGATTCACATCTCGAGATTCAATCCGGGATCCTCGAGCGTGTGGACCAATGTCCATTCCGGATAAGCACTGCTTGATCAACTTGATCGACGACGATTGGTTTTGTCCTTTCTCTCCCTCCCTTGCCCTCCATCATCGCTAATCTAATTCGCTAATTTTCTAATTTTCTGGGGGCCAATTTGATTAGATTATTGGATTATTCAGAAATCTGAATCCAAGGTTTTTTCGCCTAGCCAAGCTGCCAATTAAATACCGTTATTTTTTAATCAACTTTTTGATCCATTTCCTTTTGGGAATGGAATGATTTTGATTTGGATCCCCCCAATCACAATCCCTGGAAAAAACAACAATCTTGCGCAATCAAATTGAAGATAATGTGAAACTTGTGAAGATAATTGTTTCAAATCCACCAATCGAACGATTTGTACCACTTGTACATTAAATTTTCATTTCCATGCAAATGTACGTACATTCAACTTATGCGAAGAACTTGGCGACGCACGCAGATTGGTATCTCCTCCTCCTCCTACAAGCATTTCATTGACCAATTGACCTTCTTCTTGTTGTCGTTGTTAATGTTGTTGATTGTTGATGAACCTCGCGCGTTCCTCCCCAATTCGATACGTTCATCTGATTGGCTGGCTGGCTGGCTGTTCGATCGATTGATCTAGCACATAAAGGGGGACGGCATCGAAGTAAGGAGAAAGACAGAGCGAGCGAGGAGCGCTATCGAAGGAGAAGAAGAAGAAGAAGAAGAAGAAGACGAGAGTCAAATCGCGCATGTAAATGAGATTTTTGTTTTTGAAAGGGAGGAGGAGATTGTGTGAGATGAAACACAGAAGGAAAGAGAGATCGAGAGGGGGCAGGGAAATTTGAAACTTTTCAAATGAACTTTTCTCGTATATACAACAACAAGAGCAACAAGAGAGATACAATCGGCCGTTGAAAGGTGAACTTAAACAAAATGTTCCAATATCGATTGTCCGAGGATTGTCGGTCGGTAAAATGTTGTTGTTGTTGTTCAATTCTATTTGTCCCGTTTTGTGGATCTAATTGAAATCGTTCGTTCGTTTGTTCGTATTTGTTCGATCGTTTTTACAGGCTGCTTAGTGATTGGCAGATATTTTCAATCAGAAGCTGTGTGTGTGGGAGAGAGAGAGAAGGAGAGAGAGAAAGGAACAAATGATTTAAATTGAGTTAACAACAAAGATAATAATAATAAAAGACAAGAAGAAAATCCAGAAGCTGAATAGGCTTCTTACAAGAAGAAGAAGAAGAGGAAAAACCTCAAAAAGAAATTAAAGTGTCAGGTGAATGATCGGGCCGGCCGGCCGACCAGCCAACAAAATCTTTGTTGTTGTTCGGTCGTTTCGGCTAAATCGCTGTGGTTAATATGGAAATGACGAAACAACGAAACGACGACGAAGAAACGACAACAATTTAGTTGACGAAATGAAAATCCGCACACACACACACACACACATCAAAATCATTAATTAATACCACACTTTGTGGCCGAAAAGGTCCAATGAAATTAATTTAAATGCCTTCAAGATCCTCGAACTGATCGACCGACCGATCGACCGAACTTGTGTCTGTGTCTTGATTCAATTAAATTGGCTAAGGGATTAATCATTATCATTTACAAACAAACAAACGAACAAGAATGGGGCTACACAGAGCTACTGGTATTTACTATTAGTAAATTAATCTAAAATGTCTACGGCCACTTGTTGATTGGCTGACTGCTGGATTTTTTGAAAAATAAAAGAAACGCACAAAAAAATTTGCGACATCTTAAAACGCTTCGGAAAGGGTTGGCTAAAATTTGCCACCAAGAAGAGTTAAGGTTCCAGCAAAACTAGATGATTTTTTTCGTCCAGACAACGATCATCATCATCGTAATTATAAAAATTATGATTACGATGATGATGATTCGAAAAAATATAATTTCATCACGTAGGTGGAGTAGATCCACCAGTTTTGGAACGCGCGCACATACACACAATCTCAATTGTTATTATTGTTATGAAGAAGTTGGAGCAACAACAAAATTATCATCGTTATTACCATCATCATAACCACCATCAGCTCTAGCAGCAGCAGCAACAGTGGAAACTATAATAATAATTAAACATAATTAGAAACGCGAGCGCAACAAGTGCGCATCGGTAGAGCATCAGCAGCGGCGGTAGACAGACCGAATAGGTTCGAGCTGAAATTGCCCAGAAAATTAGCCAGAAAACCGATCGAGGCCTCCGCGCGAATAGCGCGCGCTAGAGCATCCTCCCTCGGATGATGATGGATATTTTTAGTTCCAGCAGCAGCAACAACGAATCCTAAAGGCCTAAATCCAGAAAAAAAAACAACAAGAAAAAATATAAAACACATATTTTGGATGCTAGATCAATCAGATTTCACCATCATCATCATTTTTGTGTCCATATTTGATCATTTGACCATTTGACCATTCGATCATCATCATCGTAATCTGCATCAAAAACTGGCCATCGGTCAAGATTACCGTTGTTGTTGTTGTTGTTGTTGTTGTAACATTCTTCTCAATTCTTTGAATCGCACATACATTTTTCTGGACAATTTCTGGAGAAGAATCCATCATCAATCGAATATATTACATAATAATAATAATAGGGGATAATCATCCAGCGCAACACCTGACAACAACAACGCAACATCATTTGCTGGTTGTTGTCGATGTCGATGATGATGATGAAGGATGCAGCAGCGGATGAATATTATTGGACCACATTTTGGCCGAAACGAAACTAAACGAAAAGCTGTCGATGATTATCATCATTATTATCATTTCAAGTGGACGAAAAATCAAAATCAAAATCAAAAATAAATAAATAAATGAAAATCATTATGTAATATCCACTTACCTGTTGCTGCGGTGGTGGCCTAGCACACAAAGCTCTTGCCTGTGTTGTTGTTGTTGCCTTGAGGAGGATTAGCCGAGATGATGATGCTGATGATGGTGAAGATGATGGTGAAGGTAGCAGCAGCAGCAGCATAAAAAAATTGCCATTTTCAGGTGATTCGATGAATTCGGGCCACAAATGATCATCATCCTTCCAGGTATAATTTACCTGTTGCATATAAATCCACCTGTTGCATCAAGTGATTCGGTTTACGGGCGGTGGTGGTGGTGGTGGACCAGTGGAGAATATTATGATTGATCGATCAACGATTAAGGATCTACATTGCTGATGCTTTGGGTCTATTCATCATTCGAAGTTCGTTCGTCTTCTCTCGCTCTCTCAACGATGAGCTGATAATTCAACAATATTAGATCAAACAACCATGGTAGTAGTATGGCTAGCATTCGAATCATGGTAGTTAAATATATAAATTTAGATCTTCTCTTGATCATTATCATCATTATAATGGATTCTTCTGCCAAAGATTTTATCCTTCGTTGGCTCTTGGATTTGCTCTTTCTCGGATTCTCGGTCAAATTTTCACCATTGTTGCTTGTGGTGTGTGCCTGCTCGTTTGTTGTTCCGTTTTTGGTGATGAGCACGAGCATGAATCTTGAAACCACAATGGATGAAAGTTAATGAAGGCAAATCAATTATATCTTGTGGCCATCGTGATCATCAACTCTCTAGTCTCATCTCTCTAGTCTTGAAGATGAAGATGATGCTCCAGATCATGTTCCATCACCACCAACACACACACGCCCAGACAATATCATCAGACTTCCGTTCACGTTCCATCATCTATCCAGCCCTTGTTGTTGGTGGAAGTGGAACAACATCCACCAAAATTATTCCAAATTCAATTCAATTTCCATATTTGTGGTTACATTACATAACAAATTACAAATTTGATCTGGTTCCCCCGCTTTAAATATTCAAGCCCAACAAAAATTAATTAAATTATATACGCACACACACACACACACACACACACGCACAAACACACACACACGAATTATAATAATAATAATGATGATATTTGGTGCGCGCACATTGTTTGTTGTCGTTTGACATCGCGTTGTACGTTTGTAGTATATCCCGAAGTTGGCTCAAGAATGGCGGTGGTTACAGGGCACAATCCAATTCCATAATAATAATGGTAATGATGATGATGATGATGATTGACATTAGGGAAGTCTTCGTGGTCTTCTTCTTCTTCTCCTCCTTATTATTCAACAACAATATACGGATGATGTTATTGTATAATTTTATCCCGTGAAAGTAAAAAGGCTGGGTAGAACAACACTGAAAGTGTGTGTGTGTGTGGTGGCCGCATCCTTTTGTGGCATCCATTTTAGTTCCTCTAAAGTCGGTCGGGATCTTCCAAAGTATAAGTTCCAATTGGAGGAAAACGATGAAGATTGGCGATCGTAAAATAGCGAGTGAGCGAGCGAGAGAGAGGGCACCACGTGTCTTACGAAAGAACAGCGAGTCTTCAGCTCCCGGATCCACGGGACCGGGACTACACGGCGATTACTGGGCGTTATATTGCGCCGCAATGTTCAGGTTTTCAATTGAATCAATTTGTTCGATTGATCAAATAATGGCCGGATTTCAGCGAACAGGCGCCATGATGATGATGATGATGATGGAAATAATAATAATGAAAAAACCCACCTTTTTTGCCCGGGTGATTACCACCCGGGCAAACATTTGGAACTTCCAAACAATAACCATAACCATAAGATAATCGGTCATTGAATCATCAGGTGAATCGAGGTTGATTCCCAGATTGATTGATTGATTGATGGATGTATGTAATGAAGAAGAATAGAGATGGCAATTTCAAACGCAAGCTCGCTCGCGCTTTTCTCCCGATTTAGACTCGGGATTTAGAGCTTTTGTTTCCAGCGCTGTGTTTCGGCGCGGGTAGAGAAACAACAAAGCTTGCGCAACAAGAATAATTTATAGCTTCTGCGCTAAAACGCGCGGCCGGATTCTGCCCCCTGCCTATTGTACAATTGGTTTCGCAGTCCGACGCCATAAATTTGTCCCGCTGCAAGTCTTCTTGTTTCTTGTTTCGTGCTATTATTTTGCCCACACACGTTTGAATATCTTTTTTTTCGGGCCCAATCCACTCGGCAATATGCACTTTCAGGATCCTTGGTTCGATCAATTGTTTCCCGAGCTTGATAGTTACTTAAAAATAATACCTTTTTTCTGACACAAATTGTCGCACATAAATCTAGTGTGTGTGAATCCTTCACAAATTGTTGTTGCTGTTTTTGTTGTTGATCTACATTTGGCGCCGAAAATGTATTTCATTGTTGTTGCGGTTGTGGTTGTGGTTGTTGGTGTGGTGGTTTGGTGGTGACAAATTTCCATTTCAAAATTTTTTATTTTCTAAATTTTGCCCACGATCGGTTTTCGGTTTCTCTTTTTTGGTTTTCGTTTTTTGGTTGGTTTTTCGGTCCAAGACAAAGTGAAAATGAATTCAACCATGTCATCATCTTATATGATCTTTCTCCAATAACCACGATTTGTTGTTGTTGTTTTCCACGAACGAACGAACGAATGAACAAATGAATTCGAATATAATAATAATAATAAAACCACTTGTTGTGCTGAATGTTTCATGTCAAACGCGTGGGAATCCAACAAATTTGGGCTTTTCTCGTTCGTTTCGTTCGTTCGTTTCGTTTTCATTTGATTTCTTTTTTTTTCTGGAAAATTATCGTCGTCGTCGTCGTCTTTGTCGAAGGATTTCGGTCAGAGGAAAACGTTCTCTTTTCTCCTCCTCCTTCGCCGAGTTCACAGGAAGAATAGGTTCAAAGATCTTCTTAGTGTCTGGGGTCGAGGATAAAATCGGTTGGTTGGTTGGTCGGATGGTTGGCTGGCTGGCTGGCTGGCGGGTTGGTCGGATGGTCTAAAATAAAATCTTGGATATTATAAATTTATTGTCATCATCATCATCATCATGAAGATTTCATGACGGTGGCGATACTGGTGATCATTTCTTCTTCTCCGTCTTCGTCGTCTACCTTGGAGATTTCATCATCTTTTCTTCGTCGTCGTGTTATAAATCCTTTCTTCTTATTCTCCCTGTGCACACACACACAACCAAACACCATTATCCAGATGATGATGGCTAGTTCGTGCCCGAAAAATGCATGCACACACAGGTGAAAATCAAAAGGATCCCTGAACATTTTTTCGAGCTTTTCTTGTCGTAGTATACGACAAACATAATTTTTTCATACAATGCAAGTAGAAGGATGAGGAGCGAAGAGGGAGGGAGGGGAAAAAACAAGAAGAAGAACACACACACAATAAATAATAACTGAAAAAAAGCTTGCAGTAATTTGATTATGGTTGGTTGATTAGATTTTCGTTCGTACGTACGTACCATCGTTCGTTATACTTGCTTGTGCTGTGCATTTGTCTCCTCCTTCCTACACTCGTTCAATCATGTACAGACACACGCACTGACTTACACTGTAATATGAGTAGCTGGCTGAGCGCCCACCCATCATTCGGTTTCGGCCAATCATCAGTCTTCAAAGCGTGTTATTTCGTTCGTTCGTTCGTCGTATCGTTTCGTTCGCTGTCTTTCGTTGGTTAACCCCCACACAGATGATGATTAATGAAAGTGGAAAACGCCTAGAAAAAAATTTTTTTAAATTAATTAGTAATTCATAGCAGTTGCGGATGATGGCTTTAAGGCGGGGGAATGCCGGGAAGCGCAGCGCAGAACGACGACGCGACGCGAGCGTAGCGAAGAAAAATTTGCTCTCGATTTATCAAAATCGTAACAAGCCATCCGCCGTAGCCAGCCATTACCGATTGGAAAATTTGTTTTTTTTTGCCTGCGTTCCTTTTACTTCTTCTTGGTCTTCGTCTGTCGCTCTAGCCGAGACCAGGGAATATTATTTTCTTCTTTCGAGATCAAATCTCGGTCACCTAGATTATCAACAACAACAACAACAACAACAAATAATTTAATAATAATCATAATAATAATAATGATAATACACTTGTGTCTGGCTAGCTAGAATGTGTGTCTGCGAAGCAAGCAATCAATATGATTATTAACATTATTAACATTATCATTATTATTAATATTAATATTTTTATTAATATCAATCACTTACCTGTCGCGGGTTGTGTTCCATCATTATAATAATGATGATGATGATGATGATGCAGGCAAGCAAGCAAGCAAGAAGCCGTTAGATTTGATGTAACCTGAGACACACACACACCTGGGCCAATAGCATGACAAAAGGATTCAATGCTTGGACACACAATGTTTGATTGATTGATTGATTGATAGATATAGGATTTCGGATTGAGATTCGAGATTAGAGAAGTTTGATCCAAAAACGCCAAGCCGCATAGCGGATTAAGGCAGATCAGGCGGATTTGGTATCCGGTCACCTGAAGCTACAGGTGTGTGTGTGCGAGTGACCTGAAACGTGTTGTGTTGCGTTGTGTGCTTTCTGGGATCCATATTTGGATTGGAAATTTCTGTGTGCAAATCGAAAATCAATATATGCGCGCCAAAACGGAAATCCTGGACGATGATGTCCAGGATTTGTTGTGCTGACCTAAAATCGAACAGTGTTATTGTTTTTTGTGTTGTCGATAAATCAAACACCGACAAACAGACCGGCCGATCGACCGACCGACAAACAAACAAACAAACTAAACTAACTAAATCTCAAGACAAACAAATTTCCATAAGCATCGGCTGGACAGGCTGGCTTGGGAAATGGTACGGATTGATATGTGCATGTGTGTGTTTGTCCAGGGAATAATATTATTTGACGATGATGATGATGAAAAACAGTGTGGGCCGTTTATCAAAACTTGGC
>JAOZJS010000910.1:0-17579 GCA_025882695.1 Amerodectes protonotaria
AATGATGATTGCCGTTGTTGTTGTTGTTGATTGTTTCCATTGTCGTTGGAATTCATCATCACACAAAAATCAATGAAGATGAAGATTGGTCACACATTGTGACATCTTCCAACAACAATGTCCAACCGGCTGCTGCTGCTGATGATCAATTTGTCCAATCCAATTATCACAAACAAGCGATCCTGGGATCCTGGAATAATGGATCTTGTACATTCCATTCCATATTGTACTTATTATTATCATTATTGTTAACACTTTTCGTGATTGGAATTATTTAATTTTCTCGCCTGTCGCCGGAGAGAGAAAGACATCGGCGGAGAATGTTTATCACAAAATTCCCATCTCTCCCTCTCTCTCTCGCGCTCTCTCGGGGATTCCAAAATGATTAATCTTGAAGATTCCCTCTCGCTCGTATTTCTCGTATTGTTTCTGGGTTTTTTTGCCGTGATTGCGAATCTCCAAGATAAATATCAATTATCCGCTCGCACCACGCCAAGTACCACAACAACAAGAATCACAATGGTGTGCATGCAGGGATTATGAAATTATGCAAATTTTCGAGATACCCGAACACAGATATCATCTACGTGACTTGAAAGCAGACAAAGATTAAGGTTATCATTTTTTTGAAAGCGAAAATCCCATAAATAGATTCAGCATGTCTGTTGGGATGTTGTTTCAAATTCGAACGATAATAAAATGTCTGAAAAGGTTGAGGATATAGATATCATGGTTATGATTGGTTGAAATCGTTTCAAGATCTTTCCGTGATTCGTTCGTTCTCTCAAATGAAGATAATGAAGGTTGACCCTCAGCGAGAAAATTTCAACCATTTCAGGAGGCGAATCCATTATAGGGCAAATCATCATCATCATCATCATTGGACCAATCAGATAGAGAGCGAGAGAAATACACCTCCTCTTCTACTGTTTATAGTGCGCCTCGTCATCAGGCCGAATCATCACTTGTGAACCAATCAGAGAGGAGAAAATGGTTGTTATAGGCTGGTCAAACATGCACAGACACGCACAGTACTACTGCTGCTGGTATCAAAGCTGTTGGCTTTTCTACTGTTTATAGTGTGTCTCGTCACCGGGTCAAATCATCACATTGAACCAATCAGAGAGGGGAGAGAGGAGTATAGCTTCGTCTTCTGTTTAGCTTAGAAATGCTCTTGGTGGGCCGAACCAAGAAATGTGTTCGAAGGGCAGTACGCGCGAGGGGTTGCGCGTACTCGGCGCATTCGAAAAGTTCGAAATCGAACGATCGTACGCGTTCGTTTTTCTGTCTGCTTAACATTCGAATTCGAATTCGAATCCTGTATGTCTCCCCGCCATGTCCCGTCCCTCGCGATAATATCGATTTCAAAATTGATAGCGGTACTCCCTGAATTTTGTCTTTGTCGCTTTCTCTCGATTTTCTATTTTTTTGCGCGGGTTCCATGATGATGATCGCTTACCTTAGCCCCCGATCGGTGATACGCCAACAACATTGTAAATTAATCCATTCAATTCGTTGTAAACACCGGCCAATGTTTTCCAATAATTCATCATCAACGGTGTAAATGAAAGCCAATGAAAGCTTTTTAATCAATGGACATTGTCTGAACACGTTGGCCAACATACTATTGGATACATTCCAACAATGGTCAAGGTATAGATTTTCCAATGTTGTAAATTTTATCATCATCATCATCATAACCGTTGTTGTTGTTGTTGTATCCAATGTTCTAGGCATCGACATTGGACGGCAGCCACCGACGATGGCGGCCTGATGGTGGTGGTGGTTGCAAGCTTCTTCTTCTTCTCCGGCTTCTTCGTCTTCGTCTCGTTGTTGTTTTCTTCTTCGTTGTTGATACTTTCCACAAATCATAATCTTGTTGAGAATGTTTTCAAATGTTACATCATCCAGCCAATAATGGAAACATAAATCAATGGTGGCCGATGTTGATGATGATGATGGTTGACGATGATGATGGTCAATATCATCATCATCTTCAATAGAAATTAATTGATATTCACCACTGGACATCATGCACATCGGTGCAATGAATTCATCATCATCATCATCATCATCATCATCATCATCTTGGAACAACAACAATTTGGATGTTCCAAAATTTAAATAATCAACAATTTTCACATAAAATTCTTGACAAACAAATCTTAAACGTAACAATTCGGGATCGGGAACATTCCCGAATATCCGTCGGGTAATCAATGGATTTGATAACAAATCCGATATTGTTATTATACGTTTGGTCGACATCCGTGGATACATTCCGGAGGAGGATTGTCAGAGGATTCTGGAGGATCCTCCAGGATTCCAGGATTCTGAGAATGTGTTTCTCAGCCTTAAACACAAGTTCACACCTAGGCAATTATGGCCCGGGCATTAACTTGTCTTGTCGGGATTATATAACACTTATTATCCAAGAAGGATCCACGAGGATTCCTAGCAGTTTTACCGCTGTTGGATGATGGACAGGATAATTTGTTTCAATGTGTCCAGCTTAACTGGAGACCATTTTGGTATGGATGTTACCATCTTTACCATAAATATCATTCAGGTTTTTCCAAACAATTAACCTAAACCGATGCACGCACCTTTGGAATGCACGGCACGCTGTAAAGCAAGCATCATTTATTAATGAGTATGATGATAATAATTACGCTTCCGCTGGCACCATCATCATTATTATTATCAGCAAATTTCCATGCAGCAACCCAGTGTGTGTGTGTGTACATCCGCATCACACCCCACAACTAGCATCCAACAAGAGATGAATAAATCATTAACTAGAATCCATCTATATCCAGTTTATTTATTTACTTCGTCTTCGTGTTCGTATTCGTATTCGCATTCGTATTCGTATTCGATTCCGAAGCAAAAGACGATCCATCATGTTCTTGATTTTGTTCCGCTATGTTCAACAATGGTTGCTGTTGAGCCCACCCCACCCCCTTGCCCCCTACAACGTGTTGAATCCATAAATTTCATGAATTTTGAAACATTGGAAAAAAACATTGAATTTTTTTTCTTCTTATTTCCAAGGTTGAAAGTGTTTCATCTTCCACACACACACACACACGGTGATTATGCTGATCAAAAAGGGTTTCCATATTGTTTCCAAACGATATCCATCCGGCGAAGATCAAAGAGAGATGAAGATTAATGAAGATTATTAGCGAAGCGGAGAGCGAAGAGGAAGAGCGCCAAAGATCTTTCAAAAGAGATTGTTTCGTTTCGTTGAAAGCCACTTGTCTTATTGGACAAATCAAAATTGTCACAAGATTGTCAGCAAACTGATTTGATGCTTACGAGGATAATGATGTTGGATTAAATCCGATCCGTTTGGAAACAAGATCAGATCACGGATCACGGATCAAATCAATCCACAATCCATGTTCTTGTAATATCATTCGGATCATTCGGATCATTTGCATAATTCATCATTTTCAATTTCAATTTCATTCCATTAATGTTATTAGTTTATTTATTATTTTAAATTGAAAATCAAAAACCATCAAAAATCGACAACAACAACAACAAGAAGCTCTCGCTATATCGCAAACATGTTCTGGAACTTTTTTTTGAGGATTGTTCCAAACATAAGCTAGCTAGCTAGCTAATCATCATTATCCATGTTGTTGTTGTTGTTCCAAGTTAAATCCAAAATAAAAATAAATAAATTCGTTCGTTCGTTTGCTTTCGTGAATCCACATAGCCTTGAATTAATTTATCTTGTATCCACACACACAGCGAGAGAGAGAGAAAGAGGATCCGCGAATCCAATACAAGATTACAACGACAACGAAGACGGTGATCATGATGATCCGCATCGATCCGAATCATCTTTTCCTCCCCTTCTCCCTCAATCGTTCTTCTTACACCCCCCTTGTTCGGAGATATTTTTATTTTTATTTTCGTTTCTCGATTGGAACACGAAAATCACCATCACCATCATCGTCGCCAAGCCAAAAACAAATAAAGCATTCTGGCTGTGCTTTTTCGTTTTTTTTTTTGTTTTGGCGCGATATTTACTTAACCTATTCTAGGCTAGGTGTGTGTGCGTGTGTGTGATAACGCAAAGTGTTAACAACATTAACCTCTGCCAGGTTTGGATTTGATTGGCTGAATTATTTATTGATTGATTTTCCTCCTACAGGTTGGTTAGTTCGTATTGTCACCAAACACACACACACAAAAACCGTTGGCGCAACGTTGGATGTTGCAACACACCGACGACGACGGATGTTCCACACCTCTCCAATGAATTTTGTTGGTGTGTGACACGCGTCAATATTTGGTGGTGAAACGCGCGCACACACACACACAAGTGTGATGATCATTTTGGGACGACGATTTTGGAAGTATTGAGGATGAAAATATTGAGATTGTGATTGGATCATCGCACGAAAAAACATGGACGAGAATTGGTTGAGAGAACAATGATTCTAATGGATGGATTCAAGGGGGATTCGAATGGATTCTTAAATCCAATTAATAAATTAGGACAACATTGAAAGAAAATAACGATTATAGCCGATAGCCGCCGTCGATCAATTTGTTGATGATGATGCGGTTGTGGTGTTGTGGATGTGTGTGACATTGATAATCAACGCAAACGTTCCAGGTAAAGATTATCACCTTGCGTGGCGCGGCGGTGTGTTTTTTTCCTCGAATTTCAATTACAATTACACTTACAATTTCGATAAAAAAAATTGTTGATTTCAAAAACAAAAAACAAAAATCTTTTCCAAAAAAATCAAATCGCAATCCGATATCCGAATATTCAGAGTACCGCTACAAATTTTATAATCGATACTATCGAGGGACGAAGGTGAGGACATGCAGGATTCGAATTCGAATGTTAAGCAGGCAGAAAAACGAACGCGTACGATCGTTCGATTTCGAACTTTTCGAATGCGCATACGCAACCCTCCGCGCGTTCTGCCCTATAAACATTTCTTAGTTCGGCCCACCAAGCTAGCTTTCAGCTAAACAGAAGACGAAGCTACACTCCTCTCTCCCCTCTCTGATTGGTTCAATGTGATGATTTGACCCGGTGACGAGACACACAATAAACAGTAGAAAAGCCAACAGCTTTAACACCAGCAGTAGTAGTACTTGTGTGTCTGTGCATGTTTGACCGGCCTATAACAACCGCCTTCTCCTCACTGATTGGTTCACAAGTGATGATTTGGCCTGATGACGAGGCGCACTATAAACAGTAGAAGAGGAGGTGCATCTCTCTCTCTCTCTCTCGCTCTGATTGGTCCAATGATGATGATGATTCGCCCCACAATGACGAGATGGCGCGTAGGTGCCCGGGTTTAGTTTTGTCCGGAAATCGGGTTTCTGGCGCGAAAAAAAAAATTCAAATGAAATTCAACGATTCGAAGATTATTCAAATTATTCCCCCTCTCTCTTCTTGCCCCCTTAAAAACTGAAACTCTTTTTGAAGCAACATGTTGTTCATCATCATCATCATCATCATCATCGCAATCAATTTTCAAGGTTTTCCATTTTTGTTCGACAAAAAAAACGTGATGGAAAATGGAATTGGAAAAAATTCATTTGAAATGAAACAAAAAAATCGAATGAATGAATGAAAAAAACAAAGCAAAAACCTTAAGGAGACAAACAGAGTTAGTGTTAGTGTGTGTGTGTTTGACACCGAAAATCAAAGCAAAGATGCTTAAGAGCTTCGGGATGGCCACAAACGGCAATAATTTTTCTTCCCATAAGGTTTTGCGTGCAAAGCTTGTACATCTTATTACCATCGATAATGCCTGCTTTGAATATTGATATTCACCAAAAAGTGTTAATGCGACAATATCGTTTCTGGATCAAGTTTATCATAAGCTTCGAGTAAATGTATTCGAAATTTGTTTCCAATCGATGCGCGAGTTTTACGGTTTTGAAAATTTTAAAGAAAATCCAAAATTATCATCAGCACAATAATTCTTGAAACGTTGAAACATTGAAACATTGAAACATTGTTGGGCGCCAAACGGAAGGTTGCTTGTTTGCTTGCTTGCTTGTTCGCTGTGCTTATTTTAGAATCCAATAAAATCTTCATATTTGCGTGCTCCCGTTACCATCTTTTGAGCATCATATGAAAGATGTGGAGCGGATCAAAGCATGATGATGATAACCATCATTATTATTACAATTTAATGATGATCTTGGCGCCGTGCTTTTTTCGGGATATTGATTATGATAATGAATGGTCTCCAATTATCATCAACAAACATGATGTTAACCACACGCACACACCACCAAAGACCTTGGATCCAATCCAAAGTGCTGAAGCTGAAGTGTGTGTGGCCAGGATCCAATCCAATCAATAGACGCCATCTTGTTGTTCCAATGTAGTTTCTCTATAGTTTGTATTCAATTAAAAAAAATCTCAGGATCCATCTTGTTAGCGGCTTTTGTCATCATCCAGGCAGATTCCATATTTCGTTTTTGATTTATTGATATACACATACACACACACCCACAATAATATTAATTATAAATAATAATTAAAAGTAATTAATACCTGAGATTTACCTGAAGAACATGATGTGGATGATGCAAACCAAAGGATGATGTAAATTCCTTAACGTTTAATTTCCCCTAAACGTTCGAATTTCGCTAAACGTTCGAATTTCTCCTAAACGTTCCAATTCGAACGTTAAGAAATGGTTCGAATTCGAATTCGAATTTTAATGATTCCGGTTGGGAAAAATCATCATCACCATCATCATTATCATCATCATCGTCGTCGCTAATATGCTGAGAAAAATTACATTGTTTCAATTTTTTTTAGTTTGTCGATGTTGTTGTTGTTTCCTCCAAAGATAATTTAAAAAATTTTTCCGTTTTCAAGATTTCGTGGTCGTTGGTCAGCTCGTCAACAACAACCACAACGAAGACAACGACGACCAACACCTTGATTCCTTGTGTTTTCCTTGTTGGTGGTGTTGACTTCTTCTCATCATCACCATTCTCCATCATGTTTCCTCTCTCACTCTCTCTTTCTCCCTCTCTTGCGGCTTCGAATCCAACAGTTTCGGCCGCGTCGATATGATTGATGGCAATGAAAATATTGTGTTTCCATTGCCTCAACGTCTTTATGTTTGTGCTTTGTGCTATGTGTGTGTGTTCCTACCTGTTGTAAATTTTTCATTCATCCAACTTTCCAATACTGGAAAATGGTTCTTGTTCGAAGATTGAGAAGGTGAAAAATAATAAAAAATAATGAAAAACAGAAAAGAAGGGAAGAAGAACACTGTGGTAAGTGCCATAATAATAACTAACGAATCTTTTAAGCATAATCAGATGGTGGGGATGGATCAATTTGATCATCACCACAGGTGTATGGTGTGGCGTGGCGCGTTCCAAACTCGCACACACACATACACGCTGATTACGATGCGAAAAATTCGAATACGAACAAGAAGAAGAAGAAGAAGAAGAAGAAAATTTTCCAAAGAAGATTCAAGACACGCCACCAAGTCTCACCATTTGGAATGGAATGGAAAAGAACAAGAGAGAGAGGGAGAGACAAGAAAGCTTCGAAAAAGAAGCCAAAAGATATTATTGGGGCTATATATAAGTCTGAATTGATGGTTAGATTTGAATTTTTCCCACCAAAAAAATATTTTTGTTCGTCTTGGAACTCGCGTGCAAGCGAGTAGTGTGTGTCGTTCTTGTTTCCTATCGGATCCAGAAGTGTTCTCCGCTTTCAAATCATTTTAGTTTTAGTTTGATTCGTTTTGAAACACAAAATTTTAAAACGAAATCAAATCAAAAAAATTCAAACAAAAAAATGTTCAACAAGGTAACCCTCGTTGATCAAGTGTGTCACCTGTTGCGCATTTCAATTTCGGTTTTTGTTTCTCTCTTTTTCCTTGTCTTCACAAACAGTTACCGCTGGCCACGTTGTTGGTGGTCGCTTCGTTCGTGATAGTTTTGGCCGATCAAGACCAAAGAAACGCCCGTGATGATGATGATTGGTGGAATGGTGAAGTATCGTAAGTTACTACTAGTGGAGTCGGATTGCGAAATCGGAGGGAAAGGGTTAATTTTTAAAATTTCTCCCCCCACTACCCCCTCTCGCTCTGTTCTCTAATTCGAAATCGCAGACGCAGCGAACGTCAAGCAATCGAAGATTCACAAATAGTCCAAGTGGATCAATTGGATGATCAAGATGAGGAAGTCACTTTACGCGAATATCTAGATGATAAAGCAAGACCACAATTCATTCCGGTACCGGTCAGACCGAGCAGACCATCGTTGCCAGTTCCTTCTGGACCATCAGGATTCGGTACCAGAATCGATGGTGCTCCAGCCAGACCTGGTAGTCCGTTCGGTATTCAAACCAGACCAGGTGGTCCATCAGGTCCGTCCGGTCCATCAGGTCCATCAGGTCCATCAGGTCCATTAGGTCCATCAGGCCAATTCCGTCCATCCGGTCCGTCCGGTCCATCAGGTCCATTCGGTCCATCAGGCCCATCAAGTCCATTCGGCCCATCAGGCCCATCAGGTCCATTCGGTCCATCCGGTCCATTCGGTCCATCAGGCCCATCAGGTCCATCAGGTCCATCAGGTCCGTCCGGTCCATCAGGTCCATCAGGCCAATTCCGTCCATCCGGTCCATCAGGCCCATCAGGTCCATCCGGCCCATCAGGACCAGCTCCACGACCATTCCCATCTCAGCCACTTCCACAACCACCAAGAACTTCACCATCTGCAATTCCATCAGGTCCATCAGGACCATTCGGTCCATCCGGTCCATCAGGCCCGTCAGGTCCATTGGGCCCAGTAGGACCGGCTCCACGACCATTCCCATCTCAACAACTTCCGCAACCACCAAGAACTTCTCCAGCTGCAATCCCATCGTTGCCAGGACTACCACAACCTAGACCAGTTCCAAGTGCCATTCCATCTGGTCCACGTCCGGGACAAATTCCATCTATTGGCGGTCCACAAACAATCAGATTGCCTTTCAACATTGAACAACAAAAAGATATTGTTGATCTGGAAGAAGATGAATTCCCGGGATTGGTAGCACCACAACCTCAGCCACTGCCACAACCTCCACGTACGTCACCTGTTGCTATTCCATCTCTTCCAAGACCTCAACCAGCCAGACCGGCTATTCCATCTTTGGCAGTTCCGTCGGGCCCCTCAGGACCTTTAGGTCCATCGGGCCCGTCTGGCCCAGTAGGACCGGCTCCACGACCATTCCCATCACAACAACTTCCACAACCACCAAGAACTTCACCAGCTGCCATTCCATCTCTTCCGAGACCTCAACCACCTCGACCATCACCGGGTGCAATTCCGTCCTTGCCAGTGCCATCCGGCCCATCCGGCCCATCCGGACCATCTGCCATTCTACTTGAACCTGCGGCGCCAGCGCCTTTCCCAGCTCTTCCTAGACCGCAACCACCAAGAACTTCACCAGCAGCAATTCCTTCAGGTCCATCAGGACCGGTGCCTGGACCATTCCCATCTCAACAACTTCCGCAACCCATAAGAACTTCACCTGTTGCCATTCCTCTGGCTCCATCAGGTCCATCTGGCCCATTAGGACCAGGCGCCCGACCATTCCCATCTATACAACTTCCGCAACCACCCAGAACTTCACCAGCTGCAATTCCGTCAGGTCCATCTGGTCCATCAGGCCCATTTGGTCCATCAGGTCCATCTGTTCCATCAGGCCCATCAGGTCCCTCAGGACTTCCACAACCACCTAGAACTTCACCAGCTGCAATTCCGTCTCTTCCAAGACCACAACTCCCGCAACCACCCAGAACTTCACCAGCTGCAATTCCGTCAGGTCCATCTGGTCCATCGGGGCCATTTGGTCCATCAGGTCCAGCAGGTCCATTCGGTCCATCAGGTCCATCCGGTCCGTCTGGCCCAGTAGGACCAGCTCCACGACCATTCCCATCTCAGCAACTTCCGCAACCACCAAGAACTTCACCATCTGCAATCCCATCTCTTCCAAGACCACAAGCACCACGACCATCTCCAGCAGCAATTCCATCAGGTCCATTTGGCCCATCAGGTCCAGCAGGTGGTGTTGGACCAGCTCCTCGACCATTCCCATCTCTCCCTCAACCTCCACGAACGTCTCCAGCTGCTATTCCGTCAAGACCCGCCGGACCAGCACCGGCACTCAAATTGCCACAAGGCCTTAAACGACCAGGCGGTGGCATAATCGGTACATCGTCACAAGCAACATTCCCATCTTTGCCACGACCACAACCGCCACGAATTTCTCCAGCTGCCATACCGTCTATACCAGTTCCATCCGGACCATCAGGCCCTGCAGGACCGATCGGAATAATCCAGCAACAACCAGGCTTGGTTATTCAACAACCATCTTTACCCGGCGCGGGCGGCATAGTGACTGTTCCCGGAGCAATCCCGTCTTTGTCAGTTCCATCGGGTCCATCTGCAATCCCATCCGGTCCATCAGGCCCATTCGGCCCATCAGGACCAGCTCCTCGACCATTCCCATCTCAACAACTTCCACAACCACCAAGAACTTCTCCAGCAGCAATTCCTTCTCTTCCGAGACCGCAACCCCCAAGACCATCTCCAGCCGCAATTCCGTCTTTGCCAGTACCGTCCGGCCCATCAGGCCCATCTGGCATTCTAGTTGGACCTGCAGCACCAGCACCTTTCCCAGCTATTTCGAGACCACAACCAGCCAGACCAGCAATCCCATCTCTGCCAAGACCTCAACCCGCTAGACCTGCTATCCCATCTTTGGCAGTTCCGTCTGGCCCCTCAGGTCCTTTTGGCCCATCCGGCCCATCTGGTCCAGCCGCTTTCCCATCTCTTCCAAGACCTCAACCCGCCAGACCAGGTATCCCATCTTTGGCAGTTCCGTCTGGCCCCTCAGGCCCATTCGGTCCATCCGGCCCATCAGGTCCATCCGGCCCATCAGGTCCATCCGGCCCATCAGGTCCATCTGGCATTCTAGTTGGACCTGCAGCGCCAGCACCTTTCCCGTCTCAACAACTTCCACAACCACCAAGAACTTCACCGGCTGCCATTCCATCTGTTCCAACTCCATTTAGACCTGCAGCGCCAGCACCATCTCTCCCAAGACCACAGCCAGGAAGAGTTTCTCCAGGAGCTTTTCCATCAGTTCCATCTGGTCCATCAGGTCCGTCCGGTCCGTCTGGCCCAGTTGGACCAGCTCCACGACCATTCCCATCTCAGCAACTTCCGCAACCACCAAGAACTTCACCATCTGCAATCCCATCAGGCCCATCACCAGCTGGACCAGCAGCTTTCCCATCTCTTCCAAGACCACAACCAGCCAGACCTTCAATCCCATTAAGACCGGCTGGACCAGCACCAGCACTGAAACTACCGCAAGGCCTTAAACGACCAAGTGGTGGAATAATTGGTGGCACATCTCCAGCAGCTTTTCCGTCTCTTACAAGACCGCAAGCACCTCAACCTGGTGTTAGCATAGTCACTGTACCCGGATTGCAAGGCCCGTCTTCTCAAATCGGAGGACCAGGAATTTCGTTTGGTGCTGTCCAAACCATACCAGGACAAATCGGCCAACAACCAGGCTTGGTCATTCAACAACCATCTTTACCCGGCGCCGGCGGCATAGTGACTGTCACCGGAGCAACTCCTTCTTTGTCAGTCCCATCCGGTCCACTTGCACCACCAGCTCCAAGACCATTCCCATCTCAACCGCTTCCACGACCACCAAGCACTTCACCAGCAGCATTCCCATCTCTTCCAAGACCTCAACCACCAAGAACTTCTCCAGCCGCAATCCCATTTGGTCCATCAGGTCCATCAGGTCCATCAGGTCCTTCAGGCCCATCAGGTCCGTCAGGCCCATTCGGTCCATCAGGACCAGCTCCTCGACCATTCCCATCTCAACAACTTCCGCAACCAATAAGAACTTCTCCAGCTGCAATTCCTTTGGCTCCATCAGGTCCATCCGGGCCATCAGGACCATCTGGCATTCTAGTTGGACCAGCAGCGCCAGCACCTTTCCCAGCACAACCAGCAAGACCTGCTGCAATCCCATCTCTGCCAAGACCTCAACCTGCTAGACCTGCAATTCCGTCTGGCCCAGCATCAATTCCATCTCTGACAGTTCCGTCTGTTCCATCAGGACCATCTGGCATTCTAGTTGGACCAGCAGCGCCAGCACCTTTCCCAGCTATTTCAAGACCACAACCAGTCCGACCCGCCATACCATCTCTGCCAAGACCTCAACCAGCCAGACCTGCTATTCCAACTTTGGCAGTTCCGTCTGGCCCCTCAGGACCTTTCGGTCCAGCCGCAATTCCATCCGGTCCATCCGGTCCATCCGGCCCATTGGGACCAGCCGCTAGACCGTTCCCATCTCAGCAACTTCCGCAACCAATTAGGACATCACCAGCCGCAATCCCATTTGGTCCATCAGGTCCATCAGGACCAGCTCCACGACCATTCCCATCTCAGCCACTTCCACAACCACCGAGAACTTCCCCAGCTGCAATCCCATCTCTTCCAAGACCACAGCCACCGCGACCATCTCCAGCAACCATTCCGTCCTTGTCAGTACCGTCCGGTCCATCCGGACCTTTTGGTCCGTCCGCAGGACCATCCGCCATTCTAGTTGGACCTGCAGCTCCAGCACCTCAGCTTCCAGCTCTTCCTAGACCAGCACAACCAGCAAGACCTGTTGCAATCCCATCTCTGCCAAGCCCAAGACAGCCTGGTGCGATTACCTCATTCCCCTCGATTCAACCACAAGGTCCAAGTGTGATTCCTTCGTTTGCCATCACTGTTCCATCATCAGATGATTCTGGTGTTAAAGGCGGTAGCAGTAAAACAAAAGGTCGACAATCTAATCCAAACTTTCCACGTTTCAATCCACGACCAAATCGTGAAATAGCTCCAGCCGCTTGAACGAAAATTGAACCAATATCAAATGACCAATTCAAATTGGTCTAGAACCAGATTTTAAAAATCGAACCCGAACTATAAATAATTATTATGTCAATCTCTCTCTCAATCTTCTCTCTCCTCCTCTGGCCTCAGTCTCTCTCAAATCTCAGCCAATAATATTCAACACGCACATCTGCCCATGATTTTTTTTGTTTCGTTTCGCTGGATCAAACCATAATTGATTAATTAATTAATTGTTGTTGTTGTCGTCGTTTATTTTGTTGGAATTCCATTCATATATTTTTTTCGTTCTTCTCTCACAATGCCAAATACAAAATATAGCTTTATTTTTTTTCAAATCAATTTATCGAATCTTGAGATGGTACAGATTGAGCAGAACAGGTTGACTTGTCCTGTACTGATGATTCTGTTCGAGAACTTAATTTAATGCTAAACGATTTGTTGGACGCATTGCGACGTAAAGATCTTGATTTTTGCAATGATTTCTTCAAATTTTCAATGGTCCGCATATTGGCCTCTTTTTGATGGCTACCATATAATGATTTTAAACGTTTGGAAAATTTCTTCATGGACAAATGGCCAATCTTGCAAACGGCCATCCTGAACAATCTTTCCTGTTCTAATCTTTCTTTTAATTTTCTCATATCAACCTGTACCACCGGTGTCATGGCCGGTGAATGCAATTCCGATGCGTTCAGATTCATTTTCACTTGTTCCGATCCTTTGATTGAGCTGGATTTATCGGCCAAATCGGACCCCGGTTGACTATCGACCACCAAACTGGTAACTACTTTAAATCTATCTTGATTTTGATTATTTTGATCATCTTTTTTTGGCTTTTTGTGGTGATGCGTTCGAGAATCCCGGCGGGATGGAACCGTTGGTTTGGAAGCGAATTTCGGTTCTGGCTTGTTCAATTCTTGCCAACTATTTTTCAAACACATCGCACCCATATCCAGTGTGTGTGTGTGCGTGTGTGGTTGAACTCAATTCAATAATGGTCCTTGAATGTACCACTACATATCCGGTACAGTGAGCATTGTTGGCCGAAATCGACCGATTTAGGTAATTGTGAAACGATAATTTTATTTCCGGGGTACATACATACAATACAATCGAGGTTGGATTTTTTTAAAATTCAAATTAAAATTCAAATATAATAAAATTAAAAAAAACACAAAAAAAATCGATCAAATAATCAAAAATTCACAAGAAAATTCAAAATTGCCAAAAATTCTCTTCATCGCTACATTTTGTTGTTTGTTTCGAATATCTGTATCACTGCACACACATTTAAATATGAAAAAAAAAAATAAAAATGGAAGAAAGTAAGGACAGGACACCACCAGCAACAACCATCCGTATCCTTACTATGATGATGAGAAGCATATCATTGGAGATTCCGGACTTTTCGCCGGTCACACACATACAAATGGAACGATTTTTTTTGCGGGAAACAGTTACATTTTCAAAAATCAAATCAAATTATTTTAGTAAAATCATCATCATCGTCATCATTACAATTCAATTACAATCAGTTTCCGTTTGTTTGTTTGACAAGAATAATACACTCGCGCAACAAAGACAACAAAAGTAGGTGTGGGTGTGTTGTGGATGAATTTCAAGATGTCGTTTTCGGTATGTAAGTGTGTGGGTGTGTTTCTTTGTTTGTTCGACCAAAATGCGCGCTTACTGTGTGTAGAGAGACATGTATAGATATTGTTAGTGCGAGCGAAGACGAGGATGAATTGGTTTTTGTTTTAAGCCCATTTGTTTCAAATTACATTATTACATCATCATATTATTCTGTTCTTCTGTTTCCGGAATTTCCGGATCCGGGTTTTCCATTCGCCAATTGATTTTTAATCAATTTTGACTGTTGAATAAATTTTCCGTACAAATTTTCTCGTTCCCATATATCCAAAGGTACCTGCGCGGTTGGTGGCGGGAAAAAAGCAACAGTTGATCAATCCTCAAACATTCACATCATCATCACCGGGAAACTTACCGCACATGATACCCAAAGCTATACTGAACAATGCCATATAACCAAAATAGAAACATGTTTGAAACAACCCGTACATTTTGGTCTTGAAAAAGAAATAATAAAATGAATAAAGATACACGTAAATTGATGTTGATGCACCGGCCATAAAACTTGTCCATTGCCTAGAGATTGTTTGATGGAAAATGAAAAATGAAATCGGGAATTTTCGAAAAAATCCAAACTAGTCTTACCAACGATAATCTTCTGAATTCAATAGAAAATATGTACAAACAATGGTGACGCACGAGGTTACCGCCGCCAATATCAGAAAAACCAACAACATAAATCCGTACACGTAATAGATTTTATACGCCCAAAACGATGTGAATATGAAATACATTTCGATGAATATCGAACCAAATGGAAGTATTCCGCCCAATATAACTATTACCAATGGTTCCATAAACCATTTCTTTTCCGGTATCGGTCTTGGTACAGCATTTATCCTACACGGATTGTTTGGTTGGCCGGAAATGTTCCGCCCCAGAACGGTACCAACAAGTGTCAAGGGTAAGATGATGAAAACACATATGCTGGCCACTGCTAACTGTAAAACATCATCAGAAACATCATCATCAGAACCAAGATAAAGATGATGAAGATCCTATCACATCACAGCTTACCATTGTTGTGAACGGTATGGCACGTGATGCATGATAATACATTGCAATGAAATTGATGAAAAATGCCGTACCACAGACCATCAATGGTATGGCGAATGCGCTCCAAAACATTTGCTTGATCCATTGTTTGCCACCGAATTGAGCATAGAGGCTTCCACCGAAATATCCATTGATTATGGCCGTTGCAGCATATACAAATATGGCCACGCTCAGTATGGATCCTCTACTGGTGTACAGATCGCCCCATATTGAGAATATGATTACCACGAATGTTACAAAAGCAATATGATAACCGCATCCCATCAATATGGAGAACATCATCGGATATGCCGGTGGACGGAAAACATCACCATGCACTTGTTTCCAACCGTATTCATCGCCCAGATCACGATCCATATCGTCCAATTCTTCATCACGATTATATCTTGCATAATCTTTTCGCAACGTACGCATCAATATCATGGTGACCAAACCGACTAGAAAAATGACCATCATGAACGAATTGAATATGCTGAACCAATGTATACGATGTTGGAAAAAATTCGGATCCAGATATTTATCAAAACGATCCTTGAATTCAACCGATGATGGCTTCCAATTGACTTCATAGGAAAATTTCACTGTTTCGCCTATTTCCAATTTGATTTTCCCTTCGCTGGTCATGTTCACATCAACAATTTGATTGCCATTGTAGCCAATGTCGAATTTTTTATGTGTGAATAAATATGCTTGGGATTCTGTTTCATCGTAGAAACCCACCGAACCCATTATTGGTAGATCATCAATGTACATTTGATATGAATAATAATTTTTGATGGCAAATTCAAAAGCATTATAATTATCCTTGGTCATTGTGATCTCACAATAGACAGTTTTGTCCATGTTGACTGCGGCAAAACAATAATAATATCCGGAATTAGACCAACAACAACAACAAAAAAAAATTCAAAAATTTCATCAAACCTTTAAATCGAATATCTAGACCGGAAAATTCAAGCTCAACGCCCTGTATTGCTTCGCTCAATGTTTCATGATAATGGCTGATGCCTTTTTTTGGTCCACGACAAAATGGCAATGAAAAATAGCCATATGTTTCTTGTCGATTATGGTACGGCCCAACCGTGTTCATCCATAAAACCACTTCTTCACCATCTTCATACTTCGTTGGTTGGAGAAAAATTTTACAATTATAATTTCATCAGAAAAAATTAATTAATAATCCGACTTACAGTATGATCATGTTCATCACTATAACTAGGTGGAATATTGACCAACATTAAGGATAATGTCAATAGAAATATAAATCTGTTGGGCCGATTGAAGCTTGAATTTTTTCGTAAAAATTTCATCTTTTCATTTAAATCGGCTTTTGTTGTTGTCATCAATTCATCACTATAATACAAAGATGATGATGATTTTCCGATGTTTTTCCGCAGCGTGTTTCTATCATCATCATCATCAATTTCTTTGAGCTTCATCATTGAATTTTGTTGTTATTTGTTTGTTTTTTGGAGAAAAATTTATTGTTGTCGTTATTGTTGTTTTACTTGACAAAATTTTTTTTCAGTCACAAATGGAAGGCACAGTAAGTGGATAGTTGGTGACCAAATCAAATGGTAGAGATTTCTAAAGTTTTTGTAAGGAATTCCAGAATTTCCAAAACGAGGAATCAACCAAAATGACGTTTTTGAGAATAATTCGAAACTCGAACAATTTTACATTTTCAATCATTCGTATTGTTTTTGTTGTTGTTGTTGTTAACCATGAAAAATCAACCTAAAAAAGCAATACAAAAAAATGGATTAGGAACATCATGAAATTGAGAAAAAAAACACATCGAAAAAGATTACGTCAACACACACACAAATTATAAATGTTAAAAAAACACACACACACAAAACCTTAAACAATTAACAATACAGAAACCGGTAAAATAGATTGTTGTTGGGAAACATGGTAACCCACATTTA
>JAOZJS010000911.1:0-17567 GCA_025882695.1 Amerodectes protonotaria
ATTTTTTTTAAATTCAAAAATTTTCATTTTTCGCGGTTGCTCTATGAGCGCGGTAGCGTTCGCTCGCGCCTTTGCTCGCGCGCTCATCTCCTTTCGCGATAGCGCGCAGAACCCTATCGCTCGCGCGCTAGTGTCCTCGCGCTAGTGCGTGCGCGGAAACATTATAGCACCAAAAAATCTAGGGTGTGTTGCAAATAAACAGCAAATTTAGGATCGACTAGTCTGCGAAAAGCTGTCTCAAATGCTGCGCTTACGCTGCTACTACGCTCCTAAATTTGATACTTATTTGCGGCACACCCTAGATTTTTTACCATGTGGTCTTGTTAATGATTTGTTACAGCCTCAGAATTTGGCTGAAGAGGATAAAGACAAGAGATACTGCAATAAAACAGAAAAAAATCCAAGCAACAACAACCAAAAGAAAAATGTCAATGGCCCATGCCACGAAATTGACAAAACGAATTTAGTTTGATGATATTCAAGGGGTTAACAAACCGTATCAATTCAACTACCTCTCCTCTCTCTCTCTCTCTCTCTCTTCGAGCTCGATGACCTGAAAAGTATCCGTAAAGAGAGAAAGTCACAAGTTTTTTGCTCGGGCAAAAACCAAAAGAATCAAGATTTTTAAAATGTTCAATTGTCGACCAAAAATTCAGATGCTGCCAGCACCATCTAATGGGCAAGAATGGAGTAACATTTTTTGAATACCTAAGCGAAACGGATTAATTTTAGATGCAGAGAACCTGTGTTAAAATATTCTGAAGCACAACTCGGTAAAAAACAAGTTACTTTGGGGTGAATTTTTCAACAAATCCAAAAACACACACATTAGTTTTCCAATATTGAACGGAATTTAGACTAAATTGGATTTCAGAAAAAAACAATATGAAACTGCAAACATTCATTTAAGTGACGATTGTGATGACCTCAAACAATGATAAAAAAGAAATTGGCAAATTTAAATTAAATGGTTTGGCTTTGCATGATATTGTGGGAACCAATTTGAAATTAAAAATTTAACCTATAAATTGTGCCTAATAATAAATCTTGAAAGACGCAAGTCAAAAGTACAATCATAATCATTGCGCAAATGAACCAAAAAAAATAAAAAAAAAAAAGGAAAGTAGAACGCAAAAACATTGGGGTTTTGCTTCATTCCACACGATCTATAATAATAATGACAGCGAAAACCATTATTGTTATCATTATTATGAAGGGAGTGGTTTTATTCGGTGGAAGCATGGTAACGCCAGTAAATAGGCTCGAATGGGTGTATCGCTGAAGACATAACACGCACACATTGCAAGCACATTGAACTGATCAGAAAATAATAGCTTCAATTGATCAGTGCTTTGCCCCCTCTATGATCATAATGCTTGCCGCCTGTGTTTGCGAAGCTCAATAGCCTATTTATTATTATTATCATCACACAAACAAGCCCACGCCTACATGCACAAAAATCCATATAGTCCATACATTTCATTAATAATAGTTGTCATTGTTGTTTGCTCGGTTCTGTGCTGTAGTTTTTTCCAAACCATCGATTCTATAGGAGGATTTCATAGCAGGGTTCCAAAAAAATTGTCTCATTCCAATTTCTCAACAATTTTCATCATCATCGAATTTATGTTGTCGGATCAGCATGATCCGTTGGGCCATAAAATAGTGGAGATGATAATGATAATTATCATTTATGTGAGGATAGTTCCCAGCTAAGAATCGCAAACTTTCTCACTTTCTGACAATCGAGGGCAAATTTTTATCGAGTAAAGGAAAAAGATTCTGGTTATCAGGATTTTTAGCCATTTTTCGTGCTACTCATTCTTTGCAAAGATTCGTCGATCCAGGGTTCCGGTCTGACAATCATGAGAACATGATCTAAAAACTCCAGAAGATATGGATTTTTTTTGTTTTGTTTTTTTTTTGGGTTTTTAATATGCAACACTGAATATCGCCATCTGAAGATATAAAAAATCTATGCGAAAAATCGACAAGATGAAAAGCATCTTTTAACGCACAATTTTTTTCATTATTCTAGTTGGAGAAAAATTTTAGCTTTCTTATCTAAATCGAGCTGACTCGGGTCGGCAAGCTTCCAAACAGTGGATACAATATTGCCTGAAAGACTGTATAATCCATGTAAATCTATGTAAATTAGCTACATGCCACTGAAAAACCAGTGGAAAATGGGCAGTTTTCCCCATTAAAAACAAAAAGATAGCCATGCAGATTTGGGAAAAAATTTCGAAAAAAAATCCAAGCCTCATTTAGTTTTTTTGGTTGCTTGAAATTTGAAATGTTTAAAAAATTGTTGATGATGTTGATGATGTTGTTTTATTATTGTAATTATTATTACTGATATTTGGATTGTATAATTTCAAAAATAAACCTTGATTGTTTTGTGGCCAAAACCTTTCAGGTTATTAGGCATGTTTGTACTTTTGTGCAGGTTTTTATGCTTGAAAGTGCTTTTTAAATAATTCATTCATCTGGTTTCTCTGTTCATAATCAAGTTGGTTATCGAGCTGAACAAGAATAACAAGAATAAAATTGCTGTTTATTGAACAAACGTGCGTATGTTGACAATGTTGACAAGAAAAAAAATACTTCATTTTCGGCAATAGGTCTGTTCGGTTTTTAGTAAAATATTTATTCAATGTGCTCTTTGGCTTTATTGGATTTTTATCTCTCTCTCTCTCTCTCTTTCTCTCTCTTTCTCTCTCTCTTGATTTGATATTGCCTGTTTACTTAGTTTTAGGTTGGGTGAACGCCTAAAACTTTTTCTTTGAGTATCGTTATCAAAAATACGTTAACAAAAACAGTCTGGTCCCCAAAGAAAGGCTATTCTCCTAGGAATTTGATAGTCCAGCTAAAACATCACACAAAAACTAGGCGAGAATGGGGACAAACCTTTTGGTTGCCAGATTTAACAGCCTTTGAGTTGCTGCTAGTTTGATGTGCGTGATTCATGAATAATAATAATACCACTATTATAGTTCAAGCTTTTCAAATACGTGTAGGACCAGAGAACCAGATAAAAAACAAGCGAATTAATCATCTAAAAATGAATTTGCAATCAAAGAGGCAATACAGGAAAACGAATATGTCTGGAGTTTTTCCAAACGGAAACACACACACACACACACACACACACACACACACACACACACACACACACACACACACACACACACACACACACACACACACACACACACACACACACACACAGAGACAGAGACAATATACACAAATCGAATAATAGAGAATCGGTCGAATTTCTCGTTTGGAACTAAAACCCAATGAATTGATTATGTATCGGCCAAAACATACACACATTCACCTACTTGCAAGCCAAAAAAGACAGTAAAGAATTAATCAAATTCGATTGGGGTTCGATACTGGGCCAAACAGACTGAAATAGAGGAATTTATTGGGGATTAGCAAATAAATATTAGAGAACGAGAATCTAAAATAAGAGGAAGAAAATCCACTTTGTATATATTTGATATGTTCAACAGCCAAGCAAATAAACAAGAGGATCAACTGCTTCAGCATCATCCGCATCAACATCATAATGCTTGCGCTCACTTATTTTCGTTTATTTCGCTTCCCGAATGCTTTAGCTCTATACATGTTTCCAACGAGAAATACTGTCGGCGGCTCTAAATTATTTTTTTCCAACCAGCTTCCAACTGAGCCAAGTTTTAATCATTTTTTGATTTACAAAATCATGCACCAACACCCTCATATCCTAGTTTACAAAAAGTACACAAAAAGTTTTTTAATTTTCTAATTTCTGGCATTGTTGTTATAGTTGTTTGGAAAACACTGAAAACTCTGAGATTCTTACCGAATTGATGGATTATTTAGGCTCACAGTAGGCTTGGAAATAGAAAAAAATCAACTTAACTAAGCTATACAAGATGAGGAAAAAGTTTTCACGGTAAACAGTTTCGGATGATAAAGATGATGGTGATTAAGGGAAACATTTTCGTTTTTCAATAAAGGCGTAAAAATCTTTGTGTCTTGAACTATCATCGATTCATCGATGATTATAACAATAACTCACACAGATTCAACCAAACAAATTGAATTGTGCATCAAAACTTAAGCTTAAAACCTCAAAACAATACAAACATATAAGGGTCCATATGATTGATGTTGGTGTTTGAACGTCTGGAAAGAATCTTGACAATTCCATCACTTTCCACTTAGAATGAAACAAAAACGGAAAACACCATACACCAGAAGCTTCGGATCCTTCATGTTCTTGTCATCTATCTCAATTAAAGGATACAAAACATAGTTCCAGAATTCCGTGCAAAAATTTAAATTAAGCTTAAACCTGCTCAAATCTAATCTAACCTAGTCAAACCAAAATATTGATGACACAGTGTCCCGAAAGTAACCGACTACACTATAGTCGCTACAGTAGCCCAGCCTATAGGCTCAAGCTAATGTGCAAGCTAGACACATAATGTAAAATCTCAAGTTTACACGCAGTCGGATAAAAACTGGTCTTTGGCAGTCCAGACCGCAGGTTCGAAATCCAGCTTCATTCGAAAGCAATGCGCTGGTTTATCCCCACTATAAAGAGGAGAAAAGGAGTGGATTTGAAAAAATGCAAATGAGTAATGCAAAATCAACCAATCACAACCAGTCTCTGTCACAATTTACAAGTTTTCTAGGCTTTCTTTCTATCATACTTATAAGCCGTCCTTGTTCCAAAGAAATATGATTGGATGGTTTTACATAATTGTTCAAAAATGAACGCTAGAACGCCCTCTTAATAATGTACAAAAAGCAAAGATAAGCAATTTTCATGATCTTGTTATAGGTACAAGGTGCAACATATATTTGTAAAAATTAAAATAATTAATATTAATCACAATATAAATAATTTTCGGACATCGGTTCCGAAATTATTTGGATTATGTAGATTTATAAAGTTTTCCAGAATTAAAACGCAACGAGTTTTTTCCCAAATTATAAGTATTTCCGGATACAACCTTGCAGCAGTGAAAAAATATTCTTTGTTGTAATTATCTTGAAAGAAATGAACTTCCGTCAAATTCGTTTGGTGTAGAATCAAATGTCAGACCGAAATTTAATTTGCCTTTATTTTGATTACTTTTAGGTTCTTTCTCAGGTTGCGTTTGTTTCGCAAACAAAAACTTTATTTTTCCTGGTTTTCATCTGAAATATCAATTGTTCCATTTTATACTTTTAGCCCGTTGGAAGCTTAAAAATTTGGATGATCATTATTGTTGAAGGAACGATAATGGTTATTATTATTAAAATCAACATTAAATTTAAATGATGATGATAATGGTTGATAAATTCATATTTTTGCAATATACCAAAAACCACCATCAAGGTGCTTGCTAAGCATTTTTTTTGTTGAAGGTAACCTTGGTAATATGATAACCATAATTGAACAAAAGGTGGTACAAACACTTACATGATTTGTTTTCTATGAAATCAGAGAAATTCTTCTTTTAAATGCCAACAACCAATGTCTGTTTGTCTGGTAAATGATTTTTAAGGATTATAGCCTGAATGGGTTTGGTGTGGTGAATTTTAGGGGCAGCAAGGCGTTCCATGGAACAAAAATTAATTATCTCGAATGCTTTAGTGGCACATGAAATGCTTGGATTGTAATTATTGTTTTTGTTATGGTTATTGTTTCTCGGTTGCCAAGACTCATTATGTCTCAAACAGACAAAATATAAAAACCATTCGACCAACCCAAGATGGAAATAAAACTGTACAAAACAAATGAATCCAGATCAAATAATAATGAACACGCACATCCAGATAATGCATTTGGTCCTGGTGGTCTTATCTAATATGCCTGAGAACAGGCAATTATGTTCAGACTTGCTCAGCTAAAAAAACAACAATATGAGTCAACAAGAGATGAAAAAAATAAGAAACTGAATTAGAACTTAATTAATTAAATTAGGATTAATAATTATATTTTTTTTTTCATTGTTGTAAGAGAAAGAGAGAGAAAGAGAACTTGCTTTATCTTGTTCAAAATACTCGAACATAACCAAGAAATATTCAATTAAAAATTTTATCGGGCAGAGGTTTCGGTTAATTGGAAATTTGAAACGCGGTTATAATAGTGAATGATTGAATTTCATATTAATTTGGATCTAGCTCTTTTTCTCCAAAGCCCAAACTGACACTTTATCGTCTTGTATTTGTTTATACTTGAAATGTTTCTTCTGCCTTCTCCATTTTCACTTAAATTCTCTTTTTTATTATCAAGCTTAGGGTTATTCAAAGGGCAAACTTTGCACTAATTAAAAGCTGAAATTCAAGCTTTTTTCATCGTAAAGCTCTTAAGCAACAAGCAGAATTACCAAACGAACACTTCTACTCATGGTTATCGGATCAATATAATCCCCGTCATCTCTCCAAGGGCCTTAAAATAGCTCATTTCAACAGAAATTTAGACAATAGCTTTTGGCCCATTTAGAAGATAGATTTTTCAGACTGTCGAAACTGCTCCAGTTTATTGTATTCTATGTTTTGATAGGATAAGACAAGTAGTTTCAAAAGAACTAGACTACTTTCTTCTGTCTTGGGCACCACCATTATGGCTAGCAAAAGATACTACCAGGACTTTTTTCTCAGGTCCGTGAATGCATTCGAATCATTCTGTATGTATGTTTTCCATTAGCATAAATTTAATTCAGGTCAGAACAACATGGAGCAAAGAAAAGCAAAACCAAAATGAGTATATCCAAAAAAGTAACTGCAACCAAACCCTAATGATAACATCTTCAACAAACTATTTTTTCTGGTGTTGATCGAGTGGTGGTGGTTGTGATGGAGCACACCACACTAGACAACCAGAATATAAAATATAAAAAATAAAGCTAAACAATGGTCATCGATGAAAATCATAGTTTTGCATATCCTCGATGGGCAAATAACCCCTTTTTAATAAAGAAAAAAAGTGTCTATAAACTTAAGAGCGAGATCTGGATTTTCGGTCTTGGCCAAAAAGGACCATAGAATCAGAGGCATCATACAATAACGCGCAGAGAAAGTTTATAAAAAATTAGCCAATTTTTTTAAGCTTTCGTACAAACACACATATCTTGGTTGCTGTTATCATGATCATAATTTCTTTTAAAATAATAATAATGTAGAATGAGAATGTTCATTTGGAATGGAATTTAGACTTTTCTTCTTGGTACCTCTCTGGCCATTTGGCATTTGATAGTTGGTTGGCCTACACAAAAAAAAAGTTTGCAAGCTCAATTTAATCTAAAAAACCATTAATTTTATTTTCATTTTTTACACTCATTTCATTTCGTTTCATATTTTATTTCATTGGCCTACTTTTGTTGTATCTCACATTTCTTGAACAATTTCCATTTCAATTTATCATCCGGGGCCATCCCCATCAACCTACCATCATATCTTGGCCCTACATTTCATCATTAACATTATTAAATTTGATACATTGCATTGTATTCTGCTTGACCATTGATAATGAGAACAACAACCAAAAATAATTAACCCGATTTGGCGAGGTGAAAAATTAGCTAATGAGAAAAAAAATTAGAGAAAAGCCCATCTCCCTTTCCATTGCAATGAGAACAGGCGTTTCATTCCTTCATCAAAAAAGAAAAACGAACCGAAACGAAACCAAATCTCAGGTTTGGATTAAGAGGGTTTCTTTAAGAAGCAAAACTCGAATCTATCACCCAAAAGCCCATTGCCGGATATGTCAGCAGCAGCAAAGTTAACACAGGCTGGCTTTAAAAGGGCAGTGTTTCTTTTTTGTTTTTGTTGTTGTTATTGAATGCAGAGAAACCCAAAAAGGGACAAAATGGAAATGTAAGGAATTTATGCGACTGATGGTTGTTCAAAATGCCTAAATTCTGGTAAATGTTGTTGGCACATTTCTTGCTGGAGCATTTCTGGTGTTTTGTTCTAAAACCAGAATATATTATTATTATTGTTATTATTGTAATGGTGAAAAATTAGAATTCCCGTTGCTCTAAATCTTTAGTTTTTGATCATGGCATTTCATTTGTCAGATGCCTTTCATGAATGTTCAGCTAGTTAGATGTATCGAAAACGAGAAAACCAAAATTCTTGTGAACAAATTATAATGAAACGAAACACCCACACACACCCACACACCCACACTCACACATTGAATAAGAAATCCTTAGAAACAAAATTCAATTCCATTTTAGGTTAATAATCCAAACTTTGGACTGCTCTAGTTTTACCACTGGTTCCGGCGCATTACTGTTGTTCTTGTGGTCTTATAACCAGGATGGGAGCTGTTTGTGAAGGGTCATGTTTGGTATCATACAGAACTGCTACTGTACATGGTTGTTGTCAGGAATGAAGATGAATTAAAGATAACAACAGGAAATGGCAATGATTATATATTGAAACTCATCGATTCTATTTAAGTTATTAAACATATTATATTTTCATTGTTTATAAAGTGATGATGATGATGATTGAAAAGTGTAATGGAATCCGACTAGAAAATGTCTTTATAGGAATAAAATATTCCGTCTAAAACTGTTACAAAATATTCAATTGATGAAGATGATTGACATCTGACAGAATTGGGCTTGTTACATGGAATTGTCATTGGTGTGCGTGCATAACCAAATTATATATTCTTATTTGAAAGCGGTTGCTAAATTTGGATCGGATGATCTATCTTTTGGTCGCTTATCAAATTTTATTGTTATTTTCATCATAATATGCATTCAAACCCACAACACACACACACACACACACACACACACACACACACACACACACACACACGCTGACGTGCGGTATTGACATTTAAGTTGGGGCAGAAAACTATTCCACTCTATTCTTAGGCATAGTTAACCCCTCTACAGCCTGTCTTCCTCGATCTCTCTTCCAACGTTTTTTAGGCCAACTTGGACCACTTTATGTGCCAATGTATTAGTCTCTGTGTTTGTGCTTTTCTCTACTATTATTATTAGTTTTTCCCGTTACTGGTAGCTAAAGATATAGCCCATGTAAGCTTGTTTGCGCATTTGTGTATTACTGTGCTCGAATCAGATTTTGTTGGGGCTGCACATTGATGAATTGGAGGAAAATATTGCAGAAAAAATACTGGTGTGCGCTAAGGCTATTGCGCAGCAAAACCAGAGAAAACGTCAATAAAAGTCAAAAGTACAGGGACACGCCTTTTATTCTGGCTAAGCCCCAGTATATTCGCCAATAGAAGGGAAGAAAAAGACAAAAGAGTTTACTTTAGGATCATCTAACATCTCCACCATTACATTGAAGATATGTGGTGGTAGTACTGGTGGCAGAACCAAGATGAGAACACCCAGACAAGCTAAAAAAAATCTAGGCGCCACCAGCAATAACAGTATTGGCTAATTGAAACGGTCGTTGTCAGGACTTAATGCCATAAGAACCCAGTACCACCACCAATCCGACCGAACGGCTGCTATTGTCGACCATCAACAGACAACACAGACGTACCGACTGTGCGAGTTTAAGAGTTGAATCCGAACGGATTCCTGTTTTTTTTGGCAAAGCAGAAAAATTTCAAATTTCCCTAGCAGAAAAAAATTCCTTCAACAAAAACTGATGCTGCTGCTGGTTCTTTGGAAAATGATGATAATGCTATCGTTGTTGGGTATCGTATAAAAACCCTAGCCAAATCATTTTTTGGTCGACCAGTTGTCGGGCAGAATCTGTCTGGCTAACACCTAAACAATAAGCATTATACAATAAAGTTATACCTACAAATCGACTGGCAACCATTGGATTCTGTGAACAATTTGTTTTACTTTTTTGCCTATTCTGGGTGTGCCTCTGATAACTTGAAAACATGATCTCAATTGAATAATTGATTTGATTGTTAACCGATTCTCCGACCTCGCGCATGATAATGTAACAAAATCACTTTTTTTCTCATATTCTTGGCCAAAATCTAATTGCTTTTCGCTTTGAAAGATCTCAACATTGGATATCTTGAATTTGAATCAATGTGTTTGATTTTAAACTTTTTTGGTTTTTCTCAAACTCTTACATACCTTCCAAAATGAAAATATTCTGTTTGGTATTCTTGACAGCATTGGCCGTTTTTCAATGGTCAACTCAGTCGGTACCGCCTCAATCACCCACCAAAATATCATCTGATCATCATTATGATCGAATTAGATCAATGGTGGTAGGAAAATCCGTTAGGAAACAGCAGAAATGGCACGGTTACAATTATTACCATGATCGCTATGCTTACATGTTGAACAAAGCATCACCAAAAATAGCTAGCAAAGATGTAACAGCCATCCCAACCACCAGCACGATAACCACAACATCTGAGACAAATAGTAAAACAGGTTTGCCATCGAAATGTTTGTATTTTTTTGTATTCAATTTAAATAGAACCCTTTGCGACTATTCTTTTTATTTTTAATCCACTGGTTAACAATGGAAAAAACCAGATCAATCACCGGAACAAACCACAAGTGTTTGTGATGATGTGAATGAATCGAAGAACCGAAAACAATCGGCCAAGGATAGCACTGAGAAAATGTTACCACCAAAAAATCGAATCATGAAAAATTGCTCTAAATATCATAATAGCTGTCATCGATGTCTCTATGCAATTAACGATAAAAATGAACAAAAACCATCACACAGCATCACATCATCGGATCAGGATCAATCATCATCGCTATCATCCCAAGAAGATGGTTTGGTTGATGATGATGAAGTAAGCGATGGTGATTGTGTGTATTTGATTTGTGGTAAGCATTCGGTAAAACGATCCCTCAACTCCTCCTCCTCCTCCTCTTCTTCCTCCTCCTCCACCTCATCCATCTTATGAAAATCTCCACATATGTGATTGAATTCCTTTTTATATTATGTCTAATTGATCGATTTTTAGAAAGAAGAAATTTTTGCATCGAATCCGATAATCCATTGTTGAATTTGTTCGAAAAAAGTTGTGATAACAGCAACAATGATGGTAGTACTAAAAATGTTGGACAAAATGGCAAACAACAAATGGACTCCAAAATTCATTGCAAAGTATGGAACAAATGTCCACATGTTAAACGAAAATCATTTTTAAACTCATCATCATCAAGCTCCTCCTCTTCAAGCTCCTCCTACTCTTCACCATGGTCCAGTAAAAATTATTTCTCCAATTCATTCTTTTCAGCCCATACAGACTCATCGACACATGCTGATAATGATAAAAATTATAATAACAAACGGCCACCATCAAAACTATATAAACATTCATTTAATAATCGTTTCCATAATAGAAATCGTGGTCAGAAAGCGTTTGACACTTCAAAAACCGATTCTAAAAATGGATTGATTGTCTATAATCATAATGATTCAAATCACAATTATGATCATAATCATAAGCATAATTCAAAACACAATAATAACAATAATCAAGTGCCCAAAACGATGGCAGCTAAAGATGGCTACCGTAGCAGCAGCAGTGGTAGTGATCATTTTTATCGGCATTTTTTCACATCTGCAACTGGCGATAATTACAATTATAACCATAGAAATCATGATAAAAACAATAATAATAATCGTAAACAACATGAAGAAGATGGTGGAGGAGGTTTCGTGCAAGCAATCCGCCAAATTGGAATCGTATTCGGTGGTGGCGGCCATAATGGTGGCAGTGCAGAATATGGTTCTTATGGCCAAGAATCATTATCGGCTGCCAATGCTCGTTATCACTCGTTGGTGTATCACATTAGCTTGGGCACTGTATTGGCTTTGATTTTATGCAGCTTTGTGGTGCTCACCGCGGTTATGGTGGTGGCCTACAAAAAGATCAGAAAAATTTATCAAAATCGTAACACGTATGGAACATTAAAAGAGGATTGCATTTCATGAAATCACAGAAAATTACAGGATCAAAATCATAAATTATGAATTATCATTAATATTTAACACACATTCCACACCACACCCCACCAAACCACACTATACCATACCATACATTCATGCACCACAGGCATATAAAACCAAGCACAATTGAAACAAATCAAAAATAACAATTTTATCAACAATCTGAATATACCTAATTTATTAGAGTTCAAGTTGAATAGCTTGACCCATCATCTCCCATAATCATTGATAGCCCACACACACACACACACACACACACCTTCAGATTAATCAGGAATCATGTTACCTTTATTTTGTTGGCCAGAAAAAATGGACACAAGTCAAACACTACGGGTTTTGTTGAAATTAAAAAAATGAACCATGTTAAACCGTCATACATCACACATTGGATCTAAGCTTTATCAAACAAATTTGTGCGAGATCGTTGCTTTATTAATCTGAAAAGTTTTGTTGAAAACAAAACAATGACGAATCAGTCCATTAGAATCCATTTTTGATCTATTCAAATTATTACATCATCATCTTTCACCACACAAACATACATACATTAGATTAGATATATTAGAATTAGATACATTGTAGCACAAATTTCATTGAACAGTTGTCTTAGCACTTTTGAACAGAAAATGATGCTGATTTTCCCAAAAAAAATTAGCTCAAACACATCAAAGACATCTTCTTTCAGTATTACCGAGAACGCGAAACCATTGAACACCCCTAATCTCAACCTCACCCTCACTTGCTTGAACATGATAAATTAAATACCAATAAAGCCAGGATTCTTCTTTGAATATTGATTTTGTCAGAGTTTCGTTCCTGTTGGCCAAAGAAATTGTTGATCACTTCACTTGACAATTATTATTCATGGAAATTTCAAAACATCAAAAATTACCGCTATTATTACCGTAATAATGGAAATTGATTGTTTTTTAAGTTAAATAAATGATGATCGTTCATCGACTGTAACCAAGCTGTTTGATGATTCACATCCTTATTAAATTTGAATATTTAATTGATATCATCTATTTATTGTATCTTTTGTTGTCTGCCAACCTTATTCACTTGTTACAAAAAAAAATTATCATGATAATAACAATAATAAATAATTGCTATTAAGGTTTGTGGTACCCGAGATTCACCAACTAAAATCATGAATCTCAATGGTTTTGTCCCCTGTTTTCTCATTCTTCGGCCCTATAGCTATAGGATAATAATAATAATGATACAAAACCGAACTGATATTGTTACAGGATTGAAAAGAAAAATCGATAAACACAAAAAGGGAGAGGGGCAGAGTGTTATGTGTGTGTGTGTGTGTGTGTGTGTGTGTGTGTGTGTGTGTGTGTGTGTGTGTGTGTGTGTGTGTGTGTGTGTGTGTGTATGTGTGTGTGTGCACTAATTTTGCATCGTTCGTATCCTCAGTCGTATCTTTATTTGGATGCCATTTTTTCGTTGGGTGGTTTAGATAATATCGATTATAGATTTCAGATGAAAGTAAAACAAAATGGTACATAAGGAAAAAATCTCTGGGCATCAATTAAATCAGGGCTTGGAGCAAACAAACTAACATCCAGCCAACCAACTAACCAAAAAAACCGTCAGTTTCTCAATCCGTGCGGTACGTTATGTGCTACTGGCAATGTGTGCGTGTCCATAATCTTAGGGCATAATCTCATTGTGCGGTAATGTAAACACGCACCAAGAAATCAATCAATAAATCGATCATTCCAAAGTATTAGAATACCAATAAGAAATAACTAATAAATGATAACTCATAATGTAAATGTATGAACAAGTTTCTCTTGATGTGCCAATATTGAATATTGTGAATATTGTGCATGAAAGTTATCATATAAAGCCAACAGTGGTGTGCTGGCCCTATATGCCTATGTACCTATATGCAACAGGGAAAGAAAATAACAAGATGGAAGGGGAGGTTATCTCCTACGTACGTAAGTCTGCCACCTTATACACACTGTGTGTGCATGTGCGAGAACACGCTGTGGGCATGAAGGCATATGTTGATCATTGGGGCCATTGATTGACCATTCACGTTCAAACATCCCACGATCGCTTGTCTATTTTTTTCCCATTGGTCAGTCGTGTGCATGTAGGATGGCCTTTTTAGTGAATGCAGTTCTTTCAAAGCTGACATTGAAATTAGTTCTAGAAAAATTAGCTTAATAAGCAATATTTCATCAATGCCATGAATCACTATGCTTGCCAACTGGTTCGTACAAAATCATTGCTATCAATCAATAAATCGCTATATCAATCAATAGAAAAAACCTGCCAATCAAATTTGTCTTCTATGAATTTCGATGCCAAATTTCAGTGCCGAAAAAATGGCAAAGGATCAGATAAAGGGTGGTAGAAAAAGAAGCTAATAGATTTACTAAGAAATCGGTTCGATAGAATCAATCAGAATAGATAAACAACAAGAACGAAGCGCTAAACAAACAAACCCGCCCATCCACTAACTATTAAAGCCGACACAGCATCCAATCAAAAGCGTGGATAATTCCAAGAAAAGAAAAAAAACCAAACCAAATTTTAGTAATTTTTTATTTGAAAAGAAATGTTGCCTGTGAAATGTTTGCACGACTACAAGGAACCAGAGTGAAATCGAAGCGATATTTTTATCATATAAAAAAGCCACTTTTTTCTTGCGTATGCTGTTTGCAAATAAATCCCGTGTGATACAAATCTGCCCAATTCAAAATGTACTGAAATTAGTGTTCGAGTATATCGAACACGCACTCAAGTACTGCCTATTTCTTTGGCACAATCTCCAATAAATATCATTTGATCTATTTTCACCCGATATATATTGAGTAGTAACTGTTTTAAAAACAAATATGAAAATAAAATCCAAAATCAAAATGCAAATCTTGATCAAAAATTTTGTGGCGTATAAAATCACTGATTCAAAGAGTGATGATGCTATTGCACACATATTGCATCAAACATGTACAAAAATGTTGGTTCAGGTACAAGAGAAATCAATTTTCGGATTCCAATTGGCAAACCATGATGATTGGTCTACACTTTGCACAATTAATATGTATGCGTTTTTAGTGTTATTCTTTGTATGGTTCTCCGATCAGAATCAGACTTCACCACCCCATTATCAATAGTTCTTTGGAACCATATTGATTGATTGATTGATTGATTAATTGATTGATTGATTGATTCATTCATTCATTCATTTGGTTTAATTCGGCTCGATTTTGGTGAAGATTTTGCTTCTTTTCCTCTCATTTAGAACCAGGGTGTGGGTTGGGGTGAATCGGCTTGCTGCATAGTTGGCTGGATGAATGTTTGGCTACATGTCTTTATGGGCATTTGGCCAAGCTAGGCAGAGAAAAAAACAAATGTACAAAATGCAGTTGTATTTGTTGGAAATCAATTAATATAAAAATAATAATAGTATAGTATTTTCTGTTATTGAAATCATTAGAAAAATAACCAAAAAATAACCAAGTATCAATCTATGTCTGTATATTGATTCAATTATCCTTTTCAACACGCCTGCCATGTTCCAACCGAATTTATTTGTTTGTTTCTAAAGCCGAGATCATATCCAAAATGTCCGTATAGCAAGCTTCGAGACCAAAGGAATAATCATCATCATGTTTCACATGGTTAATTCAATTCCACTGCAATCCAATTTAATCATCATCAATAATAAATGGATTCGATCAATCAATCTGCGATCAATACAGAAAACAGTATAAAAATTCGGGAGTAGAGAAAACTAAATCCATATATTTTTGGTTTTCCAATTATCAGTGTACCGTATCATTGATTTGGACACACCAGAAAAAAAATCAACCATAATCGATGGAATCAATCAATAAAAAAATGAAACGAAAAACAACTACTGTTGCGTCGTTTTCGGTGATGATGATGATGGTGATGGTAGTGTTGAAGATGGTGGGTTTTGGTTGGCAACCAAAAAAAAAACGCCGAATGATCGTTCCCCACGGCATATGTTGCGAGTACGATGAAGGATAATGAATTTCGGATTTGTACAGATAATCGAACCGAAGTTCAAGTGTTTTTTCTTTTCTTTTATATCTTCTTTGATTTTAGGTGGAAAAAACATCAACAAATTTGAGATAGCTATTTGTATGATTATTTATTAATATTAATAGTAATAACAACAACAAGAAAAAAATGCGTCTCTGTTTGAAACACTATAAAAGCCAAACACTCAATGCTTATGTTTGGCTAATGTTGGTTCATAGTGAATGAGCAAAAAGCTAGAAGAAGCTGTCTCCGTTTGTTGCTGGTGGTTCTTATTGTTTCCGTCTCATAACAAAATCTATCGCTGTCGTTTGACCATTTTGTTCCATTGATTCAACCGTAAATCGTATGCTAGTTTGTGTGAAAGTTTGATCAAACAACAAATCATCGAAAAATGATCAATATTGAAAGACCAAGAAAAATCAGCGGCTCTAGCTTGTTGAGTTCAACACCAAACTCGACCGGTTCCTCACGACCGGAACGTCGACGTAGTAGCTCGATTAGGCCGGTGAAAGAGAAGGTCCTCTATTATAGTAAATCAATACAGCTTTGTGAATACACATTCGAGGATGAACAAGGCAGATCGAAATCGGCCGAAGTGATCCGTAAACGGTATATGGTTGGCGTGAACAATATCAGTGAGTCTGGTGAAGGTGATCATGCTATTTTGAGCATAGCCATTTTGAAACGACACTGTCTTTGCGATTGTTTGATTCTTGTACGCCAATATCGGCCAACATTGAAATCCTATGCGCTGGAATTTCCCGCTTGCATTATTGAACGTTTGGATCGTGATGATAGCGGCGATTTGGCCATGAAAGAGATCGAGGAGAACACTGGCTATGGTTCTACCACTGTGAGATATATCTCACCAGCTACCGCTACAGATCCTGGTAATTTGTTTTTCCTTTTTCGCTCCATATATTTTGTTCGTTTTGATTTGGTTCAAATTAGATTGATTTAGTTGTGGAAACGGATCATATTTCAGGTCAACGTTGTTCTTGTTCTGACCAATCAATGCTTACAATCAAAATCCTATCGATCAATACGAAAAATGTCCAAACAAGCACATTTTGATTGGCCTAAATATAGGTTCAGGTTTTGATCAGAAAAAAAGATTCCGCTTTCGATATGAATGCACTTGATTAATCAAAAATGATCGAATCAAATTAATTGATTTATCAATCAATATATCAATATATATTAACCTAATTGTTTAAACTTGTTAGAACTATGCGATAGCAAAGTTAAATTGGTATCAATGATCATCGATGGTGATGATCCAATCAAGAACAATTTCAACCATAAGAACAATCATCAGTACCACAACAACAACAACAACAACAACAACAACAACAACAACAATAATAATAATGATAATGCTGACAGTAATGGTAATGGAAGGCAAAATTACGAGGATGGTCAAATGTCCAATGCTAGAGACGATGACGATGATAAAAATATTGAAGTGATCTTGCTGCCAATCAACGGTCTTTTAGATCGTTTAAATGAATACTGTAACAATGATACTATTGTCGATTCAAGAGTGTATTCATTTGCCATCGGCTTGAAAAAAGGCGAACGTATGAGTCAGGATACCAGCAAACCAG
>JAOZJS010000912.1:0-17544 GCA_025882695.1 Amerodectes protonotaria
CTGACACACACATATTTAGAGCTAATTGCCGATTCGTGATTCAATTAGTGTCAACGCACGCGGTTATTCACATTTTTGGCCGGGTATCCAATCAAAATGATTCGATCTTCTTCGAACCGGACCGAGCAGAAAAAAATGATTCCTGATTGCGTGCTTGCGTGCGTATGCGCACCGATTGAATCCTCTCTCTCTCTCTCTCTCTCTCTCTCTCTCGCCGTGTGCGATCCACAATTAGAATCGGATTCTTCTATCCCGTGAAGAAGAGAACCAACTACAACAAATCAAAACCGAAACGCTTAGAATCTCTTCCAGTTCCCTACGAGTTTCATATGAATAAGTTATAAAGATGCACCATTCTCGGTGCAATCGCGCCGGGATTTATTGAATCTGGATTCTTTTTTATCTATCTTTGGAATGACGTTGATGATCATCATCATCATAATCAAAATGGACGTAGGGACACACCGGGTATGCCGGGGTGTTAAATATTTAATATTTAATGATGAACACACACACACGCTCGCCGTTGCCGTTGACGCGCAGGCAAATATAAACCAATGATGACTATAATTAGATTTGTGCAAATTGTATTTGGTCGGGTTGGTCCGTGTGCATGCCAGTGCGAGTGTGTGTATCTCTGGTCTGGTCCCGGTTCCGTGAAATGCACACACAACACAACACAACACAACACACAATCCAGAACCCTACAATTAACAACAGCGCCGTTGACTTTCATGCTGAAGCATTCACATTATTGCTCTGGGGTCTGTCCGTTCCCTGACTGACTGTTTGGCTGACTGACTTGTGTGGACCCCGCCTCCAACCCATCAATACACCTACACGAACACAAACATATAAATTAAAACTAGGGCGTGGTATCTTCTTTCAGCTCCGCCCCGTTTCCCCGCCCATTTTCCCTGCCCATGTGTACAGAGGTAGGTAGGTGTCTTCTTCGATTGAATTGAAGTGCCATAATCGCGCCAAAAAAATAATCAAAAAATTTGGTTGAAGCAAACGCTTGCTATATAATTCAATTTAGATAATTGATACACTACACACACACAGACACACACACAAGGTGGCAAACCAAACCAACCACGAAAAGCAATGTTTACCAAACGAAAAGACGAGGGGATCCAACGCTTGTATTTCCTATGAGTTTGTCGTCGTGGATCTTCCGAAGAAAACACACTACACTTCAAATATCACTCATTCATACCGTTCAAGTTGTGGCGGCGTACTCTCCCAAACAACTTGGTAAATTGGAAATAATCCAAAGACCAGCTGTGACCATGCTGCCTTGCATGGCGTTGCTGCTAAACGTTTCGTACGTATAAATTAAATCAAGCAACACAGCTTGTGCGCTACTGCACAAGAGAAGGGAGTCGCCAATCATCTACTACTACTACTTACAACCCAAAGTTCGATCGCGCATCCGATCGCTTCACTTTATTAATCCGTTTAGTGGGAGGGATTTCAACAAAAAAAAACTTATTACAGCCAATCAATCCACTTGATCCTCTCTATCTCTCTCCTTCTCGCTCTTCTTCTATGCACGCGCATACACAGTGCATACGACGTAGACACAAATCTTAAAATCTTGATACTCGCGTCTGGCACCTTAATCTTATCCAAAATCATAATTATTCTCTTTTAAAAAACGAACGAACAAAACAAAAATCTCGAATCCGTATCCGTGTCTATTATCAATTTAGATTAGGTCTCGGTTGCCGTGCCGTTCTGGTTGTTGTTGTTTGTACGTTGTTGCTTGCACTGTTTTTGTCCTTATGGTGCGCGCGGGTATAGAACAAGCGCTGGTGAGAAAGAGAGAGCGAGAGAGAGGGTAGGGCACACATTTACATCCAAGGCTTTCTGGGATCATTATCGATATGGTGTCCCAAGAGTGTCTAGGGATAGGTAATTCATACGCGCACACACACACATACACGTATACACAGTGGAAAAACAAAACCATCTAGCTCAAATGAAGATCGATCATCACCATCATCATTGTGAACTGTGAACCCCGCGTATGATTGTGCGAGTGTGTGCGTATTCAATCGTCGCTACTCCGCGTAAAAACCAAACCCCAGGAAAAGCAGCGACAACAACAACAAAGAACAGACAACAACACGGACAGAAAGAAGAACGCGGAGATTACCATTTCAATTTAATATCGGGTCGGGTGGTGAGGGGCACCCCATCACCGTCACCGCCGCCACCATTTCTACACCACATGCAACCAACCGACCAACCGACCGACCGAACAACAAGCGCCAAAAGCAGCGCGGACGAGCGAGACGAGGCTTTTTTTTTGGTTGCCAATATCATACGTTGATGACTTGCTTGCTCTCACTGCGCGCTCAGCACTTACACACACACACACGCAAGCACATTTACACAGAAACACCACATGCACAAGCAATAGACACAGAGAGATACAGAGGCATATACTGTGTGGCAAGTAATCCTCTTGTGCCTATATAATCATCTTACATGTTTGGTTTGGTGTTAGGCTGGTGTTGTTTGTGTTTGTCTTCAAACCAGGCCATCAAACACACACACACCAGGACGATAGACATAACACACACACACACGCACACAAAAAACACAGAACCAATAAGTGCTTGTCAATTAGGCAAAAAAAATGCCCGCGAAACCGAAAATCGCCAATCGAGCGAAAGACACAGCAGCCGAAAACTTTCAACATATAAACTTGTGTATAATAAGTCATGAGCATGTCTGAAACTAAAACCATGGCGATTTTGGCGCGAAAACTTTTGGGAATCGTCTTGGGATCCATATGTTTTGCGGTTAGATCTGCGGGATAATCGTAATTTGGCGCGCAAAGGATTTTCGCGGGTCGTTTTCGTTTGCCAATTTGATTTTCTCTCTATAATCTATAATCACGGATTATAGGTATCATCTGGAAAGGATTTGAAAAGGATTCCGAAACTATTGTTTTCCCTACGTTTGACAAAAATAGATCCAAAGACAAAGGAATTGCGGATGCGCTTCAAACTCCAAAAGTACATTGATAATAATAGAATCCTAAGAGGATTCACATCACATTTTGATGAACTAGAAACGTGTAAAATATGCACAAAAAGGCGGGAATAATCTTCTCATTCTTTTTCTAAATCCATTAAATCCATTGTCTTGTTTTTAAAACGAAACATAATCAATCTTATATACTCTGGTTAGTCTATTCATCCATCTATTCATTCTTGCTAGTTTTCTTTACGTTGGATTCAAATTAGATTCAGTAACCATCTTTATTGTGTACGGCAGTAATTGAATCCGTCAATTATCTTCTATCTCTTTCTCCTCTTCTCTCTCTCTCTCTCTCTATGACCATCTCTAAATGAACATGGTGCGCGCGCTTCTTAAGGTGAATGTATTCATTCTTCTATTCATTCTCTTCCGCTTGGAAACCACCGTAATCATTATCATCATAATCATCTTGAAGAACAATCATCAAAACTTCTTCTTCTTCTTCTTCGTCTCCCTTCTTTCAAACGGCAACGATGCATCAACGAAACGCATCAACTCTCCGCTCGATCGTTTTGGCTAGCACTATCTCTCATTGAGTTATGGCGCCTGGTTTCCATCTTGTTTCTTTCAACAAATCATTTTCCCATTCATTCAACAATTTAAAACCGAAACAACCAGCCAGCTAGGCAACCAACCAACTAACCAACTAAACAACCAGCCAGCCAGCCAGCTAGCTAGGCAACCAACCAACCTCGATGATTGTTGCCTCGACCTCAGGAGAATGAATGAATGAATGAGAATGCATGCAGGATGATCAAGTAGTATCTACAACAACAACCACCAACCATCAACCATCCATCCAACCAACCAACCAACGGACAAACATAACTTAACTTAACAACCAACAAAAGATAATCGTCCACCAAGCTCAGGTAGACTGGCAGGTAAAGAATTGATGATCTGCTTGGATGAGTCTCTCGCTCTCTCTCTCTTTCGCGCGAGGGTTGATTGTCTTCTTCTCTTCTTGGTCGTCGTCGTCGTTCTTCTTGTCTCAATCAGTTTGAAAAGAAGAACAAAACAACTAGAAATCAAATCTCTTCTGCTTCTACTTTTTCTTCTCAACCATGCGCCGGTCAATCAATCAATCAAAAAAGAGCAACAAATCAAGCATCACATTGAAGAATATTGGCCAACGAAAATATGATAACAAAACGAACCGGCAAAAGGATAGAGAGGCAAGAACAGAGCAAGAGCAAGAGCAATCCCAAATTTGATTGGAATTCCAATCGATTACATAAATTTCGTAACATTCATCTATCGCCTCATCATTCGTATCATTCGGCCTGTTGATTCAAACTAATTTCCAATTAAAATATCGTTGCCAAACCAGGATGCCGAGAGCACACTGTTGCACTGTTGCTCCGGTTGTAATTTAGCTTCTAATGAACACTGGCACTGGCACTGGCATAACCATAATGTCACAACGACACCATGAGAAGAACATGGTGTGGGGGCAAGCGCGTAATGATCCTGCAGAAAATGTATTTCCTTTTTGCTCAATTTGGTTGGTTGGTTAATTTAAATCATCAAACAAAACCACACACACACTAATTGGTCGAGGAGAATGATTTAAATACTTCTTGTTGTTATTGCTGCGGCTGCTGCTGTTCTTGAATCCAAAGCACTATAAGAAGGGGAAGGATCAAATGAGATGGGGCCATTTAGCAGCAAATTAGCTTAGACAGAACAAAAACAAAATGATGATAATGATTATTATTATGATGATGCTTCTTTTCATCTAAATTATTATTATTACGACGACGACGACGACGACGACGACGACGACCATCATCCTTGGGATGTTTTCATTATTAATACAGTGTGCTCCGCAACAATAACAAAAACATTAAATTCTTCCTTTGAAACCCCAGAAAGGAAGAGAGAGAGAGGGAGCGAGGGAGCGACAACAACTGAATCATCATCATCATCATCAACATCAACAACTAAATAATGGTTTCAATTGAAATAGGCATTTAACTAAAACACACAAACTGCTGAATTTGCAATGAACACCATTCGACATCCAACGCCCACTCGCTTATGGTTGTGTGCGTGTGTGTGTGTGTGGATTCTCGGCGCAACCAAAACGAAAAAATGATTCACAAGAATGTGCATCCTGGATACCCCATGCATTCAATCGTCGTTCTTCCTTAGAAACCAAACCAAAAACCGTAATAAATTTGAGCACATTACACCACCGCCCAATACTTGATGGGCCAAGCCCCTAGGCCCCATCATCCAAGCCCTATAAGTTGACAATTTCCATGCCCCGCCCCTCGAAAAAATCCCATTTTTAAATCACGCCCACCCAGGAAACACATCCTCATGCAGGACATTCATCAACGGATAGCGGATAGCGGATAGCTAGCTGTAAGCTCTGGATTTGATTACAATCCAAACATGTAACCTACATACATCCATCCACCGTATCCACCAGTTAACCAATTGGAAATTGGACGCCATTTGGGCGCCAAGCAAATCGCTATGGTTTGTTTTTTTTGTTTGGCGCAGTGTGTGTGTGTGTGATGTTGGTGTTGTTGCCCGACGCGCACACACACACGCACACACATGTTAGCTATCTTTCCCTCCTCCTCCCCCCCATTAATGTCAATTATAATCGCTTCCCCTCCTCCCCTCGCCCTCTATTTCTCTCTCACTCTCTCTCTAGCTCTGGCTGGTAATCATCGTAAACCAAACCAACAAACCAACCAACCAGCCAACCAATAAACATTGTGTTGTATTGCGCGCATTTGTGTGTGTGTGTGTGTCTCCAATATTATATCCCACCACACACCAGATATTATTGCCAGCCAATGCAAACGAAACGAAACTAGACAACAACAACAACCAAAACAAGGACACACACGCATACAGATCGAGAGCAATAGAAATGGGGGGGAGGAAGGCACATTTCGCACAAAAAAAAGAGCCAATCACACACGCACACACAACCGTTTTTTTTTCTGGTGTTCACGACGACGACGACGACGAGCGCGTATATTTTCTTCTTTTTCTTCTTCTTCTTCTTGTTCTTCAATTCAGAGTCGTGTCAGTGTTGTCGGTTCGGTTTTTTTTCCTTTTCTTCTTCACCAGCAACAGCAACGAGGACGAGGACGACAACAACAACCGATACTCCGCGGAGCTGTGCGAGTGTATGGTTGCCAGGGCGCTTGAAAACCGACCGTTCGCTCTCGCTCTCACACATCAAGCGAAGAAGAAAGAAGAAGAAGAAGGAAAAAGATCGTCTGCAAGTGTTCGTCGTCGTCGGCGGCGGCAGGCAAGCAAGCGAGCAAGCAAGCAAGCAGGATATATCAAGACCGCCATACATATTATTATTATTATTATTACCAAAAATAGAAGACCAACTTCACACACAGCCAGCGCATGATGTGTGCGTTTGGCTGGCTGGCCGGTCGGATGGTCGACCGAGCGCGCACCAGGAAAAATATTTGACAACCCCGAGAGAGTGGCCCCCACTCTGGCAATCATTAAAACAACATTTGCCGTTTGTGCGAGTGCGAGCGCGGGTGTGTGTGTGTGTGTGTGATTCGGGAAAGAGCACAATTGATGATGAATGTGGAGTAGTAGAGGAGCAAGCACACAAACACACACAAGAGACAGCAGCAGCAGCAGACATCCCATTAAATGGAGGCAAGCCAAGCCAAGCAAAGCCCAGTCCAGGCACACACGCACCAACCAACCAACTAGCAAAAAAAAAGAAGCAAACACAGCAGATTCACAAAGCCAAAATCGCTATCGGTTTTGAACCGTGTCTGATGCCTCAAACACGCTTTACGTTGTCCTGAATGCATTGGCTTTATAGGGAGTTGAGTCTCCCTTAAATCTTCCAAACAGGGTTTCGCAAGCGATTTTTGGCTAGATTCTCCTCGCCGATCGCTATATACGCGCTACAAGGCCGCGAATGCGGGCGCAAACCTACACATACATTGATTAGATCTTGGTTTTACCGAGAATATGACGTAATATTTGATTATACCCGAATCAATTACTCGTGCTCGCTTCCAAATGATTCAAATCGGGCCACGTATCCTACGCTTGATTCTACTGCTGCTGGATGGAAAGTTGCAAGCTACCGGAAAGCTTCAAGATTTTCGCATCTTTGTTACACATTGATAGCAGGTTCTAGAAGGTCCCAGGGAGCCAGAATCGTTTCGCAAGGGCGTCAAGTCAATTAAGAAAGAATTCAAGGATACCCGTGCCCGGTATCAGCGGTAAGAACATGAAAAAAGAATGCAACTTACTGTTTTCGGGTACCAGCGATCAGTCAGCTCTCCTCAAGCGGTAACGAGAATCTTCTCCTTTTGGCGTATCGTGTGTCCCTACGCCAGATACCAGTTCTTCAAATGTGAATGCTCTATTGGCCGCAAGATGGCGGCGAATGGAAAAGGGCGCCTTCTTCCGTAGATAGTTTACACACTGCAACAGTATGTTTCTTTTTTTCTGGCCGAGCAACGGAGAAAGAAAATGTCAGAAACAAGAAAAAAAAGAAGAAACGAGTTGACACAAAGTGGCAAAACGCTGTCCTGTGCGCTTGTATGTGTGTTGTGTGTGCGGCACACCACACGCACATCAGCAACATCCAACGAGGCAAGCAGATGAGGAAAGTAGAACACACGTACGAAGACGACCAGCAAGCAGGCAAACGTGGTTGAATCTATACGTTGAAGGTTGCCGTTTGTTAAGTTTGACGGAGCAATGCCAGTTTTTAGGTTGAACAAAAAGAGGAGAGGGCACACAGTGCGAGATGAGGATAAATGAACAACAAGAAGAAAAATGAAACTATCTCCAGCAAACAAACGAACGAGAATCGTGGCCACCTTCTCTGTGCGACGGCTACCAACAAACTGCTGATGTATGAAACAGCCAACTCCGGCTATGCCTCTGTATGCATGTGTGTGTGTGTGTCTGTGTGTATGCCTTCCACTGTGCATACTGGAAACGTATAATTCTCTCTCTCTCTCTGCACTCGGGTCACACAAGCTTGTGTGTGTGCGGTGTGGTGTGTCTGGTTGGCCAAGCTGCAAAGAAGAGGCACCACTCAGTACTGGATACGTTGTGCAGAGGCCACAGCCCGAACAATTTGATTGGCTGAAAGAACAGGTCACGTGAACTTATGGCAACACTATTTCGAATGTCTAGCAGAAACTGGCTCTTCACAATGTGTGTCTGTGTGTGTGTGTGTATGCACAAGGACGAAAGAGAGAGAGAGAGAGAGAGAAATAGTGTTGCGGTGGTGGCGGTGATAGTTGTAGTGGCAGACAATCCTATTGGTAGCGGTACATGATGGACTGCCTTCAAATTACGACTACTACTTTTCGAATCCTCTACTTTTTTTGCTGTTTCTGATGATGATGATGATGGTGATGATCTAGCTCCACGACGACGATGAAAAGAGCTCTCTCTTTCGACATCGAATCTGAGGGAGAGAAATCGAAACTAAAGAAGTAGAAAATACAATAAAGGAAAAAGATTATGTCGGTGTTTGAGAGATAAGAACCAAAGAAAATGTGGCCAACAAACCTGGACACATTAATCCTGGTTAAACGGGATCACGGAGACACTATACCAAGCTTCGCAGGCACACAACCAGCGGATCGGGCGTTTTGCGGCAACACTTTTGAGCGCCCTAGCGCCGGGAATGATAGAATGGAATCAGAATGGATTCTGGTAGATGCAGAACCGAATCCGGATCGTCCGGATCTTGGATCGTCGGGTGTGATTCAAACGCGGGTTCAAACACAGACACACAGATAGAGATTCAAATGATCTAATTCATTCTTCGCGAAGATGATATCATTCAAATGTGGGCAAGAGATGTGTGTTCACAGGATGTGTGTGTGACCAGAAACGCTCGAAGCTCGAAAACTAATTGTGTTTTTTTTTTGAAAATATCCTAGGAGTTGTGCTGGTGTAGGTGCTGGTGGTGGTGGTGGGTTTTTTTTCGCTTTAAAATTTCCTCATCTACATCACCATGCCAAGTGAAATAATAATAATAATAAACGATGCTTCAACGTCATACCAACAATGTTGAAACATGTTTCCTAGACGGATTAGATTCGGTTGTCATCGGTGGCGGTGAGCTATGGTGATGATCATGATGGCCAAATCAGCAAAAAAAAAACAATGGCGAAGGCTCGTTTTTCGCTGGCCAAAATCCATAAGCGACATATGGACCATATAAATATGCTTAATTTATAGGATTTTCCCAAATCAGACCAACATAACACTGGAACGCGATCAAGGAAACAATCATACAATTTTGACAGAATGAGAAATTCTTCCTAACTAGGCGTGTGTCGGGCGTGTGCGAGTATGAAAATTCATTCACCATATGTTTAGCTTACTGACAAATGAAAATCGCTCATATTTCCACAACCAGATTATCGTTGAATCCACGTGGTGTGAGACACAGTCTTGTCTGGATGTCAATTCGAAAAGATTCCGATAGTTTTCGCGATAACTTCGAAATAGATAGAATCCCGAAAACTTGTGGATTTATTGATAGGTTCGGACCAACAGAAGATTGTTCATTATCTTCAAATCAAGAAGCTTCTGTGGTTCGATTTCGGTTTTGTTTGATTGATTGATTTATCAAAACAAAATGGTGATTAAACCACGGTGGTGGTGGCCGCCGACAGCTACCATTTCGGGAATCCAACGCTTTGATTTAGATTCCGATCGAGTGCCACAAACCCCTGGCATCATCAAGCCGTGAACTGCTACCTCAGGTGATGACAGATTGTCTGCCAATGGTGGCAGGTATACCGCCATACCGGTTGCATCAAAATATGTAATTCTATTCTGATTCGATGAACAAATTTCACTTTGTCATTGTCGATTTGTCTTTGTAAATGGCTCGTTTATTTATTCATTCATTTATTCATTCATTCATTCGTGCATTCAATCAATCAACCAATCAATCATATACGAATTGGATTTATATGATTTTATGGTTATTAGTTATGTTGTAACCTTGGCCGCGATTCTATTTCTATTTTCGATGATATTTGCCGATGATTGCATAACCCGAAACCGACCTTAAAAACCAAAACTATGCAAATGGTTTTTTTTGGAAAGATAACGCAACCTACTCGCCGGTGATGTCGGTGGTGATGGTGGTGGCGGTGTGAGAAAATCAAACAACAACCATTTTAATAATAATAGTAATAGGAAGAAGAAGAAATACTAAAATCAGGATCAATCAAGCTATCAAAATCACTGGAGTTAACCGGTGTTGTGGGTTTTCCATGATATCATCATCCTTCCTGTCCTGATTGGATTCATTCAATCTTCCGCGCAATGTTGCCTGCGCAATAGAACATAGGCGGTCCGTAGTCCGTGAAAGGGGAGGAGCTTATGACATCCTCATCATCTTTCACTATTTCAACTAATGTTATAACACTATTTCTACATTAGTTGAAATTTGAACCTAGCACTGTTTTGTAGGTGTTTCCGAATCACGCGGTTGGAGGATGGTGTGTATCTGGGCGTGTATGCGTGTGTGGGTGGGTGGGTAGTTGGTTGTGCGGATTAGAACTAATTCTTGTGATCTTACTACCATCATCATCATCATCATCATCATTATGATGATCATCTTCCACAACCAACCATACAAAGCATTATTTATTACCATAGACGAGCATAATTATCATCCAAGGCCGAATTGGCCAGATACGCGCATTGAAGCTTAGCCAATATATTAAGCCAACCATTTTGGAAGCCATAACAACCAGAAAAAAAGAACAAAATATGATACTATGGAAACGATTATGATATAATACTCTCTCTCTCTCTCTCTCCCTTCTCGCTTTCATTCTGTTGCTTAGATAATGCGATATAAACACGAGAAACGGTGTTTTGTCGCCGTAGCGTTTGCTTGTTTGTGTAGGCAAACATGATCACCATGATCATCATCAAATACTTTTTGGATAGGGTGTTACATTCATTCTGCAACTAGAGATGTGCAACCATCATATTGGTTATATACGCCAACACGGATACGCAAACGTATAATCCAATACTCCAAGTATCAAAACTAAATTGGAAATCGGAAACAAAAGAAACTTATGTGATGATCACGATCACGAGTACCCGATGTGACTGATATCATTGCCAGGATTCTTGAACGAAAACTGGCGTATCCTGGCGTTTGATGATTCAGCAGACAGAGAAAACATTTGATGATTATCATTAATTTTTGATGTACATCCAACAGTCCTATATGATCGAACGTATATAGCCCTCGTATCCGGATCAAAGTTGATTGCTAACTGGTAATCAACAATATCATGGCTGATACGCAAAATCGGGTACATTGTACAGATGTGCATCAGCAAGCTTGGATCGGTTACATTGACGCGCCAAGGATCAAAGGATTAAACGGGATCAGATATCGTTGTGTGTGTACAATCGCACACGCACCAGCATCACGACCATACACTATCATCGAATCCTTCTCCGAAAGACAGGCGGCTCCTATCCTACTAGTGTGTTTGTGTGTATCCGAGTGTTGATTCGGCAGCATTTTTACCAGTTAATTTGAAACCTGACCAGACAGAACATTGATCCGTAAGTGTGTGTTACACACGTGTGTGGTGCATTTGGATCAGCAGCACTGGTGCACGGATAACAATTGATAATGATTGGACAATCATTATCGGAGAATGGTCAACGGCTAGGCTCCTGGATTCAGGATTCGAAAAAAAATTGGAACCTTGGAAAGCATTTTGGCGGCATTTTTTTTGTTGTTGTTGTTGTTGTTGTTGCTGTGTACTTTTTTTTCATTTGAATGATATTCGATTCCCCACCATCGGCGGAGAAAACGCTTTCCTGGAAAACATTATCATCGAAATGGGAGAAAGGGAGGGACAACTAAAACGTTCGAAACATAGGGTATCAGAAAGAGACAAGGAGAGAGAGAGAGAGAGCCAGTCACTTGAAGAAATAACAAGGACATCATATGTATTGTTTGCAGCGCGCGCGTTTGGGTAGCAGATGTACCGCATAACCTAAGCTAAGCTAAGCTAGCTTATACACCAAACCAATATATACTCCACTTCGATGTGCGGTTTATCCAAGCTGTGTGCCAACGGGGATGATGATGATGATGGCCATTGATTATGATTATTGCCAAAAACATTTCCATTGAAGATTATCCTCGGAAACTTTTTCGCATCGGAGGGACAGGCGGGGGGAAGACAAGAGAATCGTCGTATCAAGTGGAGGGGGTAAAACATCCGTACAAGAACACTATGCAAGAGAGTTCTGCCTGGCGCGGCTGTTGCCGAAAATATTCTCGTAATTCGTCTTCTTGCCGTCGTTGTTATTCTTCTTGTTGGTGGTGCACGTTGTGCGCGCGCAAACTCAACCACGGACTGGTTTTGATTGGGAAATTCATGAAAATTGGAAAAGAAAAGCAGAAAATTGTTCTTGTTCTTGTTCTCGGTTGTTCTTGGAGAACCACCACCGTGATCACGATGGCGCGACAGGCTATAATTTGGCCTTCTTCTCCGTCTTCTTCTTGTCGTTCCTTGTTCCTTCTCGCTCGGCGAAAACAACAACAACAACAACAACAAAACCAGCAGAATGAATGGAATGGTGGCCAGGCAACAATAACAACAACAGCGGCAGCAGCCAGGGCACATACAAGGAGAATGGAGCTCCGAAATAAGAGCCAAATTGGAAAATAGATTCGCACAAATTAGAATGAATGACTTTACCCGAAACGTTGCGTTGTATTGGCCGCATTTCATGAATAGAATGAATGATAGCCTCGGCCTTGGTTGTTATCCCCCTCTCAGAAAGAAAATAACGTAAAAATCCAAAGTTAGAGTACACATTGTGAACCATATTCAGCCCAATACAATGTGTGTTGTGCGAGTGTGTGTGTGTGTGTGTGTTATCTCGACAGCTCCGGCATATCGGCGGGCTGGTTTCGGAGCGTTGGAGAAACACACCGAGGACACAGAGAGAGCGAGAGAGGAACGAACACAAATATCCTCGATGTACGAATGTGACAGCTTAAAGGAAAGTAAAGTAAAGAAAAGAGACTAAATAACAACATGCTAACGAAATGGGAGAAAAAAATCCCAAAAATAAAAACCCACGACGACGAGGACGAGGACGACAAGGACCAGAAATGATCTCCATTCATTTTCATTGTGACAAGCATTGGAATGAGTGGAGTACCCGAATCAAAAGAAACCAACATTCAAAAGAGACAAGACCGAGAGACCTTCTGTGTTCAGGGTACAAACAAATACACACACACACCGACGCACATTGACACCGAGAATAATGGCGATAATAATAATAATCCGAAACCAAAACGGATCTCCGGATCCGGATCTCCGGAAACAATCAGGAATATTGTTGTTCCAAAAAGTAAACCTCTATAACAATTATTTGAAAAATTTGATTGGTCCAAATCAATTTTCATGGATTCATGGATTCATGGATATAGGATCTTGGATCTTTTGGCCTGTTTCACGGATTCCCCGGTTCAGGGTGAGAATCCATTGGAATTTGTTAGTGTTTCTCAATCTTTGATTATACATGTGCATATTTATAAATATTTACATTATTATTACGATTTGAAGAGACGTTTCACACAAATGATTTGAATCCAGCACGAACCAGAAACCAGAACGAAATAAGATTGTTTATCTATTGGCCAGTTGGGACCTTGTGTGTGCGAGTGTGTGATAAACAAAAGCTCAACATTCCATGTCCTACTTTTCGAACTGTTCTTGTTGACCACGTGTGAAATTCAAAACCATCCCAGATCTAAACCATCCTTGACCATCCATCAACCGTTTCGGTGTCCTCATGATGATCATCATGAGGGCATTTGTGGTGTCCTATTACAACAGATCCTCGAATGAAACGATTAAATTGCCGATCATACGGCAATGCCGATCCGCAACAAAGAATAAAATGGCAGACAAAATTCAAAGTAATCATCGCGGATATCAATAAGAAAAATCCCTCGAAAAAAATCTGCCCGAAAGAAGGAGTGAACAAAAACTGTGCAGTTCATTAGGGGGCGGGGTATGATGCGATCCGTTCATTGCATTATCATTGCATTAGCACCGTACCACTCTAGTTCATCCACAGTTTCTAACCGAAAAGACCGCCTTGTTCAAATCAAATCGACCAATCAGAGCCGTTTGAATTTGAGAAACAATTCATTTGGGGATGATACGATCGTTTCATTGCATTATTATTAGCAGAGCATCGTAGCACTATAATTCATCAACACTTTCTTATCAAAGGACCGCCTCGTTCATTTGAATCAACCAATCAGAGCCGTTTGAACTTGAGAAACAATTCATTTGGGGATGATACGATCGTTTCATTGCATTATTATTAGTAGAGCACCGTAGCACTATAATTCATCAACACTTTCTTATCAAAGGACCGCCTCGTTCATTTGAATCAACCAATCAGATTCGCGTTTGAACTTGTGTGAAAATGTTACCTATTGTCATAGTGTTTGTTGTTCTGAAGAATCCCTGCTTGTTTCCGGTTCAAAAGATGGATAGACTGTTAGGTTTTGGATCAAAATTATGGTTCCAGTGCATCTGATTTATTATTCCGATCAATTAGAATGGTTTGATTCGGGTTGTTTCGGCTTTATCTGTGTTTTTTTCCATGTACTGTTTTAACTATAACACACATACGAATAGCGTGTACCGCCGCCCGAGCAGCGTTGGCAACGAACGTTTGGTGTGGCAACTGGCACTCACACACACATGCACGCACATAAAGTGAATGGAAAAGAGGAGACAGCCTGACAGCCAAGCAGGCAATCACCGCGGCCGTCAGCAGCGCGGGTATTAGCCACACACACACACGCACGCATTGACAGAAAGATAGAGAGATAGGCCACCGGTTTTTTTTCGCTCCGAAACAAAACCTTTTTATTATTTCTCTAATCGTTTTTGATTGATTCCAACCCATTGATTTGTAATCCCAGGACCTTGGCATCAACGGGGATTTGTTTCTGTTTGGATTTGGATGATGAACGATCTGAACGTCTGAAAGGTTGACACACAAGTGTCGTCTGGTAGGAAATTTGGAATGTTTTTGTTTTGGGCGTTTCCACTTTGGGAATCGTTGGGATTCGTTGCGATCATGTTTTATCGAATTAGCGCCATTTTGATTGGATGCTCGGGCTAGGGGAACAAGTTTAAGGTTGGCAAACAATAAAATCGCACAATCTCGAAGAAGGTACTTGAGAACAGCAAGAAAAAACAAGCAAACAAACAATCAAACAGACAGAACAAACAGAACAATCAATTGGTTGATTGTGTTTTGTTTTTTAAATTCTATGTTTGCTCAAGCGTTTTCACAACCAATTTTACCTGCTAATCACACATTCTTGGAATTCTGTCAGTTTTCGTTCGTTTGATGCGTTTTATCGCACCCGAACGCAAAGTAAAGATGTGCGAAATTTTCAAACATTTTGATTGGTTCGGCCTATATTTCTCTCAAATTTAAACTAAGACAACCATTAAACCCATTCAAAGGATTGTTTTTTGCATTGTTTCTCAAGTTTAATCGTATCTGATTGGTCGATTTGATTGAACGAGGCCGTCCTTTGGTAACAAAATGCTAATGGTTATAGTGGTATGCTGCTCTAATAATGAAGTGAAAAGAAACGATCGCACCATCCCCAAAATGAATTGTCTCTCAAGTTTAAACGAATCTGATTGATCTATTTGATTGAACGAGGCCATGCTTTGGTAATAAAGTGTTGATTAATAATAGAAGTGCAGTACTTTACTTATAATAATGCAATGAAACGATCGGATCATCCCCAAACGAATTGTGTCTCGAGTTCAAACGAATCTGATTGGTCGATTTGATTGAACGAGGCCGTGCTTTGGTAACACTGAAATGAAATGTAACGATCGGATCATCCCCAAGTGGATTGTTTCTCAGATTTAAACGAATCTGATTGGTCGAAATGCGATTTCTATTTTAAGCTTTAAGATTCTACTTCCTAACATTTGAGAGCATGAAAGTTTCGAACTGGAAAGAGAGATTTCATCGACATTTCTGTCGGCGGAATGTGCTTTCGATGGAAATTTTCAAGCATTGAAAAGCAAGATAATCTTTACGATTAATCTTATATAGGTTTCACTTGACATTTTTCATTGCGGATTCTTCGTTTCGTTTCATTCTTATTTCGGTTATTTCGAACAAATCACGTAGGTTATATAATCGGAAATTCCTAGATAACTAGAGATTGTATATTAATGATATTGAATAATGATCATTCTTCGTGTTATTATGGTGTGTGTGTGTGTGTGTGTGATGATGATGATGATTATAACGATGAGGATGATGAATTGATAACCTGTAAAATGTTGATCATCAAAAGAAGAAGACGAAGAAGAAGAAGAAAGGAACGTGCTTGTATTTATGTGTGAGTGTGTGTGTGTGAAGTGAAGATGCGGTAGGAGAACCTGTCCTGAACCGGCCAATATCAAAATTTATAACCACACACAAGGTAAAAGGTCGAACACACATATCTAAAGAATGTTGTTGCTGTTTGCTGATTCCATCTCATTTCGTATTGGTCACGTTCTTCTTCTTCATCTTCATTTCGGCCTTTTCAGCAAAGGTTTCCAATGCAAAAGATATGGTGTCGAGGTATGTTTGCTTACTACTATTCAAAGCAGGATGGTTGGCTGATTTCGGGGCCTGACTGACTGACTGAATGACTGAATGACCGAGACTCAATTAACCTTTGAACCATGTCCATAAATAATATCTGCGTGGCAGATTGTGTCAGCCATGTTTGACCACAACCACAACAACAACAGCTCTACAGATCTACGAATCGAGATCTTTCAATATTCGTGTAATCATCCAAAGCGGCGCCATAAGAATGTTGTTTAGGTTCAGAATCCAATCATAATATAGGCTCATCTTTCTAAATTACCTTTTTTCAGCCTTTCTGCACGATTTATCAAAGGATGTTCAAGTGGATAATCAATCAGCGATGCAAAAATACCTCAAACAGGATCGAGGATTTAGCTTAAAATCTTTTTCTATAAAGTTTGATGAAGTTGAAGTTTTTCAAAAAAAAATTTATTGCCAAAACATTGCTTTCCCGATGTTTTTCCGGGAAAGTTTCCCAAATCTATGCCCGTCTCCCGTTTCGCTGCTGTGTCCTGTGTGTGTATGTGTTCCAGGAACCGACACTTGGCAACGGTGGATGTACGGAATTTGCGCATGAATTCACGCTGTGTGAAGCGGCCAACAACAAATCCAAATACACGGGAACACGGTTTTTTTTGTTCGGTCTTTCCCTCTGCTTGCCTTTGCCTTTGCCTTTGCCTGCTCTATCTCCCAGCGTTTGGAATTACCATTTGACCTTACCCATGACCTTTCGCAATAGCTTTGTTGGAAACAGCCAGCCAGCCAGCCTAACAAACAAACCAACCATCTAGCCAACCA
>JAOZJS010000913.1:0-17513 GCA_025882695.1 Amerodectes protonotaria
TTTCCCAACACAACAGAATATGCAAATATGTCACATGTATGCAAAACAGAATTGAAGGGGGCGGATTGCCAAAACATATGGTGAACACACACATAATCATCATCATCATCGAAGGATTCTTCGATGGATTCTTCGATGTTGGTGTATCCAAAAACAGAATCCTCTCAAATGGGATTCTCGATCTCTGTGTTTGTGTGACAACCACCATTGGTTGGGCTTTCTGGGCTCATCTCGTATACAAAATTTTTTCTTTTTTTTTGGTGTGAGGATTCTCCAAGTTCTCCATGCTGCTGCAGGAGGAATATGGATCTTGGATCCAGAATCCGGAATACAGAAGACCATATGGCGCCTTCATATGGCGCTCTCCAGCCCCCTTACAAGCATAGAGATATCAATTCGTTTCGGACACCACACACTTACATTTACACACATGTGAGTGTGTGATAATCGATCGATATATCCATTCTTCGCATGGCGCCCATAGTCCGAGTGTGTGTGTGAACAAAAAATCACAGTTTGGTTCCAGAATCGGGTCTCTCTCTCTCGTACGTCCTCTATTGAGGGCGCCCAGTACAAGAAAGCCATTTCCGTTTTGATTAGCGACGAGAGAAAAGGTCTCGCTCTCGCTCGCTCTCTCGTTTTTTTTGGAACGACGATAAGAGAGAGGATCCAGAATGGCGCCCAGAGAATATGGCGCCAAGGCAAAAATCAATTTGGCCAAAACAAGAATTTTATTATTTGTACAGTAAACAGCACTACACTACACCAATAATAATGAAATTCAGAATAAGAACCAAGAATCTAGAACCTAGAATCCAGAATCCGGAATCCGGAATCCGGAATCCCCATACGTTGTTATGTATTATTATTATTATTATTATTATTTGATGGAATACAAAGAGCACCCACACCCACCCACACACACACAGACAGAATATTCTCTGCTCTTCGGAAATGTTGCTGCCGCTGCCGCCGTGTTCCGGTTATTGTTGTCATTTTCCATTGCAATAGCAATTCCAATAGCCGTAGGGTATATGTGTGAGAATATTATTGAACTATTCTCTCTCTCTCGTTCTCATTCTGGATTCTCGCTCCCTGTCGCTGTCTCTCTCGTTCTATTGGGCGCTGGTTCCCCACCATCATTCTTCTCTCGCTTACCCTCATTCTAACCTTAATGGTCTTTTCATTTGGGACACCGAGAGCGAGCCAGCGAGAGTAAGAGAGAGTGAGATGTCAGAAAGTATTCCAGAATACAGAGAAAGAATCATTCGTGGAAAAGGTTCATGGATGTGTTTTCCAGGGGATTCTCGGGATTCTCGGGCGTAAAAGCTGTTGGTGAAGAAAAAGAAAAAATTTTGCTTTTTCTTCCTTTCGGGTGTCCTTAAAATTGTCCTTCAATACGACCGAAAAACGACACGACGTCGGGTATCCAACTTTTTTGCTTTCTGTTTTGGTGGAGGGCGAATGGGGGAGGGTGTTGGAACGATTTTGGATCGATTTTTTCGGCTCGTTGCAGGGCGCGTTTCAGAGCTAGAAACAAAACGAACGGACGAAAATTTGGAAGCAAAATAGAAAAATAAAGAGTTCTGGATTCTGTATTCTGGATTCTGTGGATTCGCTGTGGAATCGTTGTGTGCACACTGCACTCTTCTCCAGCATTTGTTATTAGATTATTGATTCCAAAAAAAGTATGTGTGACAGTTTGGAAACAGTTCCAGTGTTGGAACAAAACAGAAGAGCAGACAAGAAGCGCTAAAGGTGCCATTCATTTTCCAACAACAAAACAAAACCGAGAACAAAAATATAAAACGCTGCTGGTGGATGTCTGGCGCTCTCGTGTATCTCTCGCTTTATTATGGCTACGAGCGTTCCAGAGAAACACAAACAAGAGTTTGATGAATCGCTCGCCTCCCAGAAAAAAGATCCCGGTTGAAGTTGGTGGTGAATCCTAGTGTCCCAGTGTGTGCGTGGATAATCCAGTTTGATGTCCAGTGTGTCACCATCGGTGATGGCCTAAGTTCCAGGACCACCACTGTTGGCGGTCCTGGTGGTCCGTCCGGTTTCCGATCATTTGTCACTTTAATTAGACTGCAATGGATGTTGGCTGGCCAACCGACACCAGTGACCATGGTCAGCGCGCCGGATAGCCAGAGTGAGCGAGAGAGCCAGAGCGAGATCATTTTTATTCAATTAATAAATTTCACTTTTGCTGCTTGACCACATTAATCCATTTATTATTATTATTATTATGTAATGTTATATAAAATATTATGTAATAAATTAACCCTTTTCATATCTTTCTATTTTCTATATTTTCGGTCTGGTTCCTGGTTCGGTTTGGCACGGTTTTGGCTTACATTTACAGAAGATTACGATATATTCATTGGTAACGATTCATCATCATCCACTGGATCCAAAGATTATTTCAAATTTTTAGATCGTGATGGTGAATTTCTGCTGATTGGTGCAAGGTAATTATAATACTACTGGTACTAGTACTAGCGTATATTAACCCTTCATGTATTCTGATTGGTTCTTCTTTCGTTTTCCACAGAAACTTTGTCTACAACATCAGCTTGCCAACTCTCAAAGAGAATCGGGTAAGTCTCGTTTACTAGTTTTAGTTCTCTCGTTTTTCTATTCTCTCTCCAAAAATGATGAATGATCCCTACAAACACATGACCAATGATGGTGCATTGCGCTGCATGCATGCACCGACACATGGACACACGCAATGATCATTTCTCTTCGACGACTGTCGACCACCACCGATCCGGTGGTCCGATTGTTCATTTGTCTGTGTGTTTGCGTGTGTGTGTGTCCGGTAGTATGGTTGTTGTCCTCTTTGTCGTTGTTGTTCTGGATGATGTTATTGTTTGTCGCATTCCATTTCGGCTGCTGTCGTTGTTATTGTTTCTCCACAGAGAGGCACGCACATACGTACGTTTGGCCATTTGTATTCATTTAGCTAATTTGTGCCGCTGTCCAAAAAGAGAGCGGGCTTCGCACAATGTACGATCGTTATTCTTATTCTTTTTCATCTTCATTGTACCTGCTTGCTTGCTTGCTTTTAGTTCCATACTTAGCCTTGAAAAGTCTATATATCATTAGTCACGATCCTGTGGTGGTGGTGGTGGTGGTGGGGATGTGCGAGAATCCATTGGATTTAATAGCTTGGACTAGAATCTTCAGAATTGAATTCAAACATCCGAGCGGCCCCAGCATCGATATTCTGGTTGGTCATTTGGCTGGCTGCCTGGCTGGCTGCCTGGCTGGCCGGGTATATTACCAGCCTCACTATTTATAATGGTTTTTTTGTTTTCCTGAATCCCGGATTCTGTTCGATTGCTTTCAATTCTTATTCTTTTCTTCATTTGGATTCTTGGCTGCCTGGCGCCAAGATGCCAACATTTCTATATTGGTCAATTTATTATTTGGCCAAACAAGATTTAGCAAGAAGTCCTATCGATTAGGAGGAGTAGGAGGAGAAGGCGGAGGCCATCGACTCTCTCATTGGCTTCCCGTTTCTAGAAATCGTATCGTTATATTTGAATAGTATTCCGCTTTGATATGTATGTTCCGCTTACACACACACAAACATTAACTTTCACGGTATAAAAAAACGTTCACGATGATTTATGATCCTCATCACCGAGGCACACACCCTCGTGCACATGCATGCACACAGATGAACGGGGAGAACAACAGTGAACAATAAGAAAAGTCTGTGTGCCTGTGCTTGTGTGTACACCTCTTTTTGCGTTTGTTTGTTTCGTTTCGTTTGTTTCAAAGCAAGTTGAAAGTAAGAAAACGAAGGAGGGGACAAAAATGAAATACAATGCTTCTAAAAGAAGTGGTCAGGTTTTGGAGGAGTGGAGGAGGGATTTTCAAAGTCTTCTAAAATGAAAATAAGTGTGTGTTACACCTAATGTCTCCGACATTCAAGTGTGTGTGCGTGCTAGCGAGTGAGGAACGGTCCCGGCTAGCATTCAACTCGCTACAAGAGGCGTGTCTCGATATTATTATTGAAATCATCATCATCATTATCATTCAAATAGTTCGAAATGTAGCAACAAACAAACGAACGAACGAATCAGAATCCAGTGTGTGTGTGTGGCGCCCCGGATATATTCTCCCGGGAGCCAAGCGAATGTTTTTTTGGAACCTCCAGAAATGAATTCTAGAAGTGGATTCTTTTTCTTCTTGGCAATGTGATTTCAATGATGAGTTTACATTCACATTTTTGTTTGGCGCGCTCGCTGAAGATAAATCTTCAAGCCATACACGATGTTGGTGATCCTTAAACGGTTTCCAAGTTCACAAAAAGTTTATCCAGATTTCCACAGATTGAAAATGCTGTGCTGTGTGTGATGCGATTCTCTAGGCGGTTCAATTCCTCCCACTCTCGATGCTCGATGGTGTTGGTGTTTATACAATGAAAATATGATTTATGAACTCTTCCCATATCCACTTCGGCATTTCTCGGTCCAGACGCGCCAACAAACATCATCGCACACAAGCACACAAGCACAAGCACAATGCTGTTGTTGGTGGTGTGGTGCACCAGATTTATTCTTCTCCGTTCGCTCCGCGACCCAAAAAGCCAAGCCAAGCCAAACCGAAAAGCCAATACAACAACAACAACAACTAGAACTAGAATATAACTAGGCCAACAATAAGAATTATTCTTCTTTATTCTTTGCCTTGGCTGGTGCACACACACTCACTTTTTTGGGTTCAATTTATGATCATTGTTATCGTTGTTGTTGTTCTGGATTCTTATGGAAGAAATGCTTATACAACAACAATAGCCCACCACCACCAGCAAACAGTACTGGTGAACTTTGGCTAATGCCACCAGAATATGGTGGCAGAATATAATGATATAAAACCCAGAATATAATACCCGGCTACTTGAAACCGTTTATATATTTATATTTCGTAAATCGTAATTGAAAATAAGAGTAAGAGAGCGAGTGAATGAGATTAAGATTTTGTCTGGGCAATGATTTCGTCCATCCATCTAGATTCTAGAATCCAGAATCCAGAAAAAGAGAGCGAGACCAAAAATGCACCCAGAAAGCTTCCAAACGGTTAAATTCGGAAGGAAATTTGCGCGCGCTTTTCGCCAGTGTTAACCCCCCCGGTGACAAATGCAAGTTAATCACAAAATAGTCGTACTAGTCAGCCAAAATGGATATAACTGGCATTCAGAGTTGTAAAATAATTCGGCAGTGGGCACAATAACCATAATTTGGTTTTGTGTGTGTGTGTTTGTCTGCCCCCTCTTGGTCTGCCTGACGCCGCCACCACCACCACCACCATCATGATGATGATGATCATAAAAAGTGGCCAATTCAAAGATAGATTTTTTTTACAATAGATTGAATCCTTGACCAGGAATAGGAGACCAGGGCGTCAAAACGAATCCTGGAACTTGGAGCTCTTTTGTTTGTTCGTCTGTTTGGTTTATTCGTTTGTTTTGCTTGCTTGCTTGCTTTTGCATTATTCCAAAACTCTATTAACTTTTATTTCGGATCATTGTTGTTGTTGTTGTTGGTGTTGTTTGAATCATTGATGATTTGATTCTTTGTTTCCAGTGTGTGTGTGTGTGTGCATTCTGGAATGACTCACTGGAGACACATTATTCTGGACACACACACACGAGAGAATATGGCCCGAATAGAACCAGAGGTGGCTTTTTTGGGTTAAACTTTTCCAACTATTTTTAATCACACACACTTGCACACACTTGCACAATGGTCACAATGGACACCAGCACCCGAACCAGCATTAACCCTGAAAGGTGCAATATCCCTAAAAATCCGTGCAGCCCATTAACAAATCACTGATACTGGTGCGAGATTGTACCAGTTGAGCGCGTTATTCTTTTTTTTTGCCAATAGATTAAGTTTTCAGAACGGACATTCCAGGCAGGCCCCCCATAAAAATGGGAAGGTTACATAATATTACACAATAATATTACATAACAACAACAACAACAACAGCAACAAGACACGACACGATACTACCCGGGGTACCGGGACCCGGGACCCGACGGCCAGTTGTGAGGGCCAACCACCATTTCGTTTGGTGATTTATTATGGCTCAAGTGTGTGTACACACTGAATCCAATGATATAACCGGGAGAGCGACATTTGGGTAAATGTTTGCAGTTCGTGCGTGTGCCAGTGCAGTGTGTGTCACGTGTTCCAGGAACCAACTTTCTCCCAGCATCCCCCAGTGTGTGTGTGTGTGTGTGCAGAGGAAGCGGAGGAAGAAGAAGTAGAAGAAGAAATATTAAGTGACATGACTCAGCACGTGCTTGAAACGACGACGACTGGATTCTGGAACTGGAATCAATGTTGATAGTGTACGAGAGAGGGGAGAGAGAGAGAGGGGGCAGATGCCTGGAAATTTTAAAAATTAACACAAGCATAGCCAACGAGTACCGAAAAGGAACCAAATAAATTTTATTGCTTTATAGCATTGCCAAAGACAAACGACAAACATTGGATTAGCTAGCTAGCTATTAGGTTTTTTGTGGAAATAACCGTGTTGATAGATTCGATGGACCGAAGGTTCCAGGATCGAGGGACCATAAATTCGAATCATTATTCATTCCAAATGGAACGGAATGACTCATTCCGTTCATTCAATCATTCGTTCGGGTTTTTTTTTATTTGATTTGATTTGATTGATTTTTTCGGGCTATTATTATATTTATCATCGCACCACACCAACACACCAATGGTTACCATCATTAGCTAATTTACGCTTTTTCCTTTCCTTCCATTCCCGGGCCCTCGCCGACCCCACCAATCAAACGACCAACAACCGAACGCCCAATAGAAACTGGAATGGTCCAGCAGCGAAGAGGACATCCGTCTATGTAAATATAAAGGAAAATCAGAGGAAGCATGTCAAAATTATATAAAAGTATTGGCAAAATTATCCGATGATCGTATATTGGTTTGTGGTACCAATGCTTTCAAACCAAAGTGCCGTAGCTATCAATATGGTCCGGTAAGTGTTAAATTTGGAGGAGGAGTCAAATTTTTTTTCTGTTTGTTTGACCAATCATGTACATGTATTCATGATGCCCCGTCTTTTTATTTTTTTTTCTCTCGACGCTCCTCCCCCGAAAATTTAACCCTATAGATGCACAATTTTTTAAAACTAAGCGAAAAAAGTGGCGAAGCCGTTTGTCCATACGATCCATCCTATTCAAGCACATATACTTTTTATGGTAAGTTAGGGTAAAGTCTTGTTCTTGCTTTGCCCTCTCTCTCTCTCGTGCAGAATATTCTTGTTTTTCCATTCTAAATTTCATCTTTCTTATGTAATATGTGTTTCCTCTCTCTCTCCCTTTAACAATTGCTTTCCAAACAAGGATCTTTCCGTGAGCGTACAGGTACAATTTTTTGAATCCTGTTCCGACAGATCCGCCATTCTTGGGCGCCATTCAAATCTCTTGGATTCTCAATTAATACTAATAATAATAATAATGATATTCTTCTCGTTGTTGTCGTTTTTCGCAGAGAAAAATTTATACGTGGCCACCGTGGCTGGTTTCACCGGTGCCGATCCATTGATATATCGTGAACCATTACGTACCGAACAATTCAATCCGAAACATCTGAACGGTAATTATTGTAGTTGATATTGTTTTTTCGGGACACACGCCCACCCGCCACACCCACATTAGTGTTATGCAATAATTATGATAATAATAATAATCTTTTTCCGTTGTGTTTCCGTTGTTTCCGTTTCCGGTCCGGTTCCAATAGCGCCAACATTCATCAGCTCATTTCCCCATAATGGCCATGTTTATTTTTTATTCCGTGAAACGGCCGTTGAATATATAAACTGTGGTAAAGCAATCTATTCAAGAGTGGCCAGGGTTTGCGCCAATGATAATGGTGGTCCGCATAAGTTTCGGTAAATATCACACCCATCCACCACCGTTCTTGGATCGCTCTCATCCCCTTTATCTCGTTCTCTCGTTCTCTCGTTCTCGCTTTCTCGTTCCCTTGTTCTCATTCGCTAATAGTGCCCGTTGGACAACATTTTTAAAAGCTCGCCTTAATTGTTCGATTCCTGGTGATTTTCCTTTCTATTTTAATGAAATCCGTAAGTGTGTTCCCGCCCGGTGGTGATTCCCGTTGGTTCCCGGGCTCCCAAAAAAACCAAAATTTGGTCAATGTCCATTAATTTCCTTCGTTTTCCGTCCTCTTCGCTGTTGTTGTTTTTTCATTGTTTTCACTTGCAGAGGCCAGTTCCGAAGTTGTCAAAGGTTTATATGGTGGACGTAACGAGCAATTGATATATGGCGTGTTCACAACGCCAGCCAATTCCATCGGTGGTTCAGCCGTATGCGCATTCCGTATGGAAGATGTTGAATCCGTGTTCCGTGGCCCGTTCAAAGGACAGAAAGATATTGATTCTAATTGGCTACCGGTACCACCGCAACGTGTACCATCACCACGGCCCGGTGAATGTAGTAATGATTCGCAAAGTTTGCCAGAAATGACATTGAATTTCATCAAAGAACATCCGCTAATGGATCATTCGGTGCCATCGTTTTGGAATGCTCCGCTGTTAGTGAGGACCAGTTTTCAGTCTCGTTTCACATCCATAGCAGTGGATCAACAAATTGAAACAGCTTCAGGGATGACATATGATGTCTTGTTCATTGGTACCAACAATGGTACCGTTATAAAAGCAATCAATGCCGCAAGCCCATTGGCCGGACACACCAATCATCAATCTGTGGTGCCCATTGTGATAGAAGAAATCACCGTCTTTCCTAGCCGTACACCCGTAACCCAGTTGATTGTGAATCCATCGTATTATAATCCAAAATTGGTGGTAATCTCACCCGGTGAGATCAAAACCATTCGTTTGTATCGATGTCAGGCGAAAACTTGTGGCGAATGTGTCCGCCTACAGGATCCATATTGTTCATTCGATTTGCAGCAACAAAAATGTACCAGTTCCCGGACAAGATATTGGACCCGGGAAAATTTTGTACAAAACATTGAACTTGGCTGGGATCCAAGATGCCCAGATGGTAGGCCAGGAATGATGTCCAACATGGACAACAATAATAATGGCGGGAATAATGGCGGCGGCGGCGGCGGCGGTAATGGTCGGATGTTAGATGATCCAGAATCCGAGTTGCAATCAGGTCCCAACGCTGTTCCTATTTATTCAAGTGAAACATTTGCCTTGGCCGTGGTTACCTCTGTGGTAACATCATTGGTATTCGGTTTCATCATTGGCTATATATTCAGCCGCCGATGCCGGAAAGATGATCCTGGCATCTGTTCACCATACGATGATCCACATAGCTATTTGGATCCGCATAATTTTGCCGGAACATTAACATCTGGCCATGGTGTGGCCGGTTTGACAAGATTAACGGGCCATCATGGACATCATGGACATGGACCGGGTATGGGACCATTATACGGTACACATGGTACATTGGGCCATTATTCAACGGGCCATGGACCAGTAGTAACGCATGGTGGTGATATGGTGGGCACATTAGTCAATTCGAAGCCCATAAATCTAGTATTGAATGTACCTAAAGGTGGTTCAAAAAACGCAAATTCGTCGGCGGACAACAAACCTATGCAGAAGGTGAAGAAGATCTATTTGTGAACAACAACACTGTCCAAACATTATTGATGGTTAACGAACGTGCTAATAGCCAATTGGCCATGGCCAATCTAACCACATTATCATCAATGGATGATAATGATCATTCACAATCACCACAACACCGAACAACAATCATACAACAAACACCTCGATATGGGCCATTGCCAACAGCAGCCACCACCAATCATCCGAGAACAGCACAACAACAACGGCGACCAACAACAACAACCAACAATCAAACAATGGCCAATTTACCGATGATAATCAGTAGTGTACCAATGCATCGACGATTACGGCCGGGAACTATTCCACCGCCAGCATATTCAGATTTGGATGATTTTGATTTGAATAGCCAACATGGTGGCGCCAATGATGATTCGTCGGAGCCACGTTATCAACCGATGCCATTGAGCCATCATTCAATCATTACACGCCGTCCATTACCAAATCAACCGACCGGAATTCGATTGGAAATTGAAGATCACCAGGGCAATGGCAATGGCCATGGTGGTGTTAAGAATAGAATCAGAAAAGAAAAGCAATCATCATCTAAGAACAACAACAACATCAATTCAAGCAATGAAAACCTGAAAATTACATCGAATAATGGTGATAAACAACAAAAATCAACGACAACAACAACGACCGCGACGACCAGACTAGTGGCTTCAACATATTCCAGCACTGAATCAACCAGTGCCATGGATGGTGATTACGAAGATATAAGCCAGTTGTGATTCTTCTGTTGGTCGATGCATCGAGCGGGCGATTGTTGTTTTTTGTTTTCCGTTGTTTGTCCCTTCAATTGTTGTTTCTTCTTCTTCTTTTCTTTACCATCATTCAATTCTATTATCATCATCACACATTGTATTACACATACAAATACACACTACATAAAAAAAAAACAATCCGAAATCAGGAAGTGTTGTCACGCCGACGTAAAACGGATTTCGTCCCCCTCCCTCTCACTCAATGTATGTTTTCTCTCTCGCTCGCTCTCGCTCTCGCGGGCGCGAGGTTTTTTGTTTTCTTGTAAAATAATTTCTTTTTTTTTGAAAAGCATTTCATCAAACACACACAAACATCCATTATCATCATCATCATCGTCGTCGTATTGGCTTGGCTTGGCCAAGAGCATTGTTGAAACAGCAAAATGAACATCCACCTCTCTCTCCATCTCTCTCGAAGACGAACGACGAAAACTTCATCAACCCGAATCAATCATTTTTCCCGTTAATGATTATTTTAACAACAACTACGAGAACAACGCAAACCAAAGGACAACGACAAGACTATTGAAACGACCAAGACACACCAACCAACCAACCAACAACACTTCTGGGACGTGAGCGAGCTCTGGACACAACATCGCTCTCTACTCGCACACTGGCTCTATTCATCATCTATTATTATTATTATTTGGCATCTTCCTACACAATCTTCTATCTGTTTTCTTATTCAATCCGAAAACTAACTGTAAATAGATTCATTAAGGCCCGGACATTAGAGAATGAGCGAGAGAGATGAGATATGTGTCCGGGTGTGTGAATGTCTCGGCTCTGGCCAGTTGTCCTCTCACAGTGGTGGTGGTGTGAAGGCTCATTACGACGATCATGATCATCATCAAAGATTGTTTTTAAAATATACCAAGAATTGGAATCAATAATGATCAATTGTAAATAGCCCGCGTATCATTATCATCGACATTCATGCATGTGCTGGATCGATTTTGTAATTATTATCATTATTATTATCATAAAGATTCAATGATGATTACCATGAAATTAAATGAAATTTTTCTTGTAAATGATTTTATTATTATAAAAATAAATTTAGTAAATTCGATTCAATTAAAATGAATTGATTGCAAAAAAAGTTGAAAATTTTTGGTTCCGGTTTGCAAGCCCCCTCGTAACAGCATATTTGATTGGTCCAAATTTGAATATTCGAATTCGAATATTGTGGCGGGGAGCAATTCATAAATGTTTGTATGGACAAAAATCATCATCACTTTGACTTTGACTAGTAGCCATAAAAGAAAGTGGACAGCCTCTGGGATGATTAGTATGAAACCAACATTCTTTTGTTTTGGTCGCTGTTCTTTTTGGTTGTTGTTGTTTGTTGTTTCGTTTTTGTTCAAGAAAATAATCAACACTTTGAAAACAAATACCATCGGTGACAATTGTGAATATGTGTTTGTGATTCCGTACGAATGTTTGCAAACCACCGCATTGATTTTTAAGATGTTTTCTAAGATCATCATCCAGTAAGTGAATCGCTTCTTGAAAACTAATACAGTTGCCGCCATGTTGTTCGGTTTTTTTGTCGTTTGATGTTGATTCTTTTTGCAACAAAGCAGCGGCCAGCCGATTGATGATTTGTTCTTTGATTTTTTGTTCAATACGACTACAGTTGCGTACCGCCTCTTCTTTGTCTCGCAAACGTACCTTGGCCACATCATCACCACCGATTCCTGGTCGAGTATTGTTGCTCAATGATTTTTGGACAATCTGTTTTCGTTTCAATTTCCAATCCATTTCGATACTAATTAATTGTTGTTCTGTTTGTTCCAGATCATTATTATATGTTCTACCATAACAAACTAAACAAATTCTTTTGGTAGATGGTATTCGAAGTTTATCACGAAAACATTCAAAACCAAACTGTGTACATAATTGCTGAAGAAAATCAATATAACATTGATATTGACTTTTATTACTACTTGTAACGGCATTACGTTGAAACTTGAAACCATCAAAATCATAACAACAACATGGCAATATGAATGCTTTGGTGAATGGTGATGCCGAAGCGGCCATATAAACGATCCAGGGCGTCAATTCATCCGAATGGTTTCCAATCAACCAATCACATTTTGGTAAATTGAAATCACCATCAATACTATTCGGTGCAAAGAGGTCAATTCTCATCTCAATCAAATTGATGTTGTTTCCGTATACACTCCAAATATTTCTTCGCCTAACATCTACACCGTAACCATTATAGCCTTCATTGGTTAAAATATAAACTAGTAGACCGTTTCCGCATCCTATATCGGCAAATGTTTGCCGCTGGCTCAATGAAAACTTTTCCATTTCCTCTTGCCACAATGTAATTAGGTATGCAGCAATGGCAATGTCTTCATAGATGAATTTGACCGGATCGGTTTTTTCCACTTTGCACCAAATATCCATAAGTGCACGGACATATTTTTGTTTGAGATCGAAAAAATTTTGGCAATAACGTTCCACCGATACATTCCTAATTGATCCTTCAAAGCTTGTCGATGTTGTTTGATTCGATTCTATGCCTTTCAGCAGCCATCGTTCAAATTTTGGCTTGAATACACTCTCCAACCAATGATTACTACTTTGCAAACTTTTTTCTCCGGGTGATTCAAATAAATAACCCAACGTCACACTTGGAGCATTTGCTGATGTACCATCAAATTTCAAAGTAAAAGCTATGTCATCTTTGCGAATTCTCAAGTGGGCCGAATCAGAAAATTCTTCACTCTCATCAACACTATCGTCTAAATCTAGCGGCAATTCAGCAAATGTGTTTAGCAACGGCAACAAAATCATACAATCATATTGGATTTTTTTTTCGCTGCATTCTGCAAGTGATTTAAGTGATTTTTTACGGAACAGCTTACGTAAAACAATAACAGAAGAATTGGAGAGCTGATTCAGCAATTGATCAAGTAGATTTTCCGGTTTCAAAGAGTTGGATTCGATCAGAATAGAATTCTTCAATTGTGCAATTGTTGAACCAATAAAAATGGACAGGATTAGTTCCAGGTTTTGTTGTGAACAATGCCATGTTTTGATTATTTTAGCTCCAATCAAACGCTTATTGATCAAATTTGGCCTGTACAAGTACAACAACGAAGAATGCCAAAAACAACGATTGGCCATCGAAACAACAACACAGAATCACAGAATTTTAGAATCGACAACAACAAAATCAAAACAGAATTTACACGTGACTTTTGGCTGTTGAGCGCCATCTGTTGCCATTTTTTAAAACCATTTTTATACGTACTTTCTGAAGGATTCTGCAAAAAAAAACGAGAATTTTTCGTGGTTATATTATTTGTTTTGGATCATTCTTGAAAATTTTGCCATGAATCATGATGAAGTCCTTTTCATTGAATTCGAAGAAAAAAAAGGATGTTGAAAAGCAGAAAAAATTGGCCGAAGAAGAAGCTTGCGCTGAAGCATATGAAGAATTTGTGGCCACATTTGAAGCACCTAAATCTCAATCCAAAGTATTTGTCCGAGGGAATGTGATCAATGCCAGTTCTGGAGAAGAATTGAATGCCGACCAATCAGGGAAATATTATAAGCCGAAAAAATTGGAAGAATTCGAGAGACAAAAATCCAAGGATACGAAAAAGAATGACCACAAAAAACAGCATCAACAACAATCCCATCATTCTCCTCATCATTACAATGAAAAGCCAGCGAAGAAAAAGGCCGAAGTAAAACGAAAAAGTGTTTTGGAGACATTCAAAGAAGAACTTCGAAGACAACAAGAAGAAAGACATAAACAAAGAAGCCATGGCGGAAAAGAAAAATCCAAATCATCAAGTTTCCACGATGATGATCATAGTAATAATAATAATTTTAGCACGAGTGATTTCAAGAAAGGATCTCACGATACTGGCGATCCGGACACCACCAACATATACCTGGGCAACCTGAATCCAAAATTGACTGAAAATCAACTTTGCGAAATATTCGGTCGATACGGGCCATTAGCATCTGTGAAAATAATGTGGCCCCGAAGTGAAGAAGAACGGGTCAGAAATCGAAACTGTGGTTTCGTGGCCTTCATGTGCCGAAAAGATGGTGAACGAGCATTGAAATACATCAATGGACGTGTTATTATGGGTTATGAGATGAAATTGGGCTGGGGCAAGGCCATACCGATTCCATCGACGCCGATCTATATTCCGCCAGCTCTAAGAGAGTTGACCCAGCCACCACCACAATCTGGTTTACCTTTCAATGCTCAAATAGTGGATGAAAAAGACAAAGAATTGTTGTTGAGCTATGGAAATGATCCGCAGAAACTTTACCGCGAAGATAAGAAAACTTTCGACGAACTATTATCACGAACGTTTGTCAAAGTGGTGATACCTGAAGATCGTGCACTGGTTTTTCTCATACATCGAGTGATCGAATTCGTCGTTCGAGAAGGTCCATTATTCGAAGCATTATTGATGAATCGTGAGATGAACAATCCGGCATATGCATTTCTGTTTGAAAATCAATCTCCGGCCCATATTTACTATCGTTGGCGTTTGTTTTCCGTGCTACAAGGTGATCATCCAAGTCGTTGGAGAACGGAAGAGTTTCGAATGTTTTCCGATGGATCAGTATGGCGTCCACCACCATTGAATTTTTTCGAAAAAGGAATGCCTGAAGAATTGTTACCGGATGAAGATAATTTCAAAGATGAATGGAATGATCAACGCTCACCAACACATTCAACTACCAGCTATGATGATGAGGATTCCAATCACAAATCTCGGGGTCATTTGAGAAAAGAACGCCGTGAAGAACTGGAAGATATGCTACGTTCGTTGAATCCGCAACGTTCCAAGATTGGTAACGCAATGGTTTTCTGCATAAACCATGCTGATTGTTGGGAGGAAATCGTTGAATGTATAACTGATTCATTGTGCATCATCGAAACACCGCTCTATAAGAAGATGGCTAGGTTGTTTCTTGTTTCGGACATATTGCACAATTGTTCGGTGAAGGTGTCCAATGTTAGCAATTATAGAAAAGGTTTTCAATCTAAATTAGAAGATATATTTGAGTCATTCCAACAGGTTTATAATCAGATAGAAGGACGCCTAAAAGCAGAACATTTCAAGGTAGGATTCGTGGAATGCAATGCTAATTAATTCGCGACTTTAATTTTTATATGTTCCCCCATCCTCAGCAACGAGTGATGAATTGTTTTCGCGCCTGGGAGGATTCCGCTATTTTTTCGCCCGATTTTTTGATAAAATTACAAAATATTTTCCTTGGTTTGACCATGGGAAAGAAAGACAAACTTCCGATTGCGACAAAATCGCCAGCGAAAAATGCGGAAGATATTGATGGTGTGCCGATCATTGATCATGATGGTCACGATGGAACAGCATTGTCTGATCAGCAAGCCGATCATCAAAAAGATGATCCGTTTCGGAAAAAATTCAAAACTTCCAAATGGGAAACTGTTGATCCTGAACAAGAAGAATCACGTTTCAGCTCAAAATGGGAATCCACCGAAAAAAGCCAAGACGCGCCATTCGATGGTGCCAGTGATGCTGATGATCAAGATGATGATCGGGACGGACAAGACGATGAAGATATTGATGGTAAACCAATGGATGAAGATGAATATCTTGATTCATTGATTAAAGCCGAAAGAGATAAAAAGACTAATGGTTCGTCGAACGACCAACCAAATCCCAATCTATCTCGTGATGTGCTTCGAGATATTGAATTGCAAGTGGTCAAATATCAAGATAAACTGGAATCAAATGTACGCACCGGAAAAGTCAAATTGGATTTGTATCAATCAATCAGCACTGAAGTGGAACAATATCGTAAACAATTGCTAAAGGAGGCTTCCGATCAAGTGCGAAGAAATGCTCGTTCAAAATCAAGATCAAGGTCTCGTTCGCCTAAATCATCTCGTCATTCATCGAAAAGACGATCCAAATCTAAATCTCCCAAACGGCGAAGATGAACATTGGATTGAACATTGGATCAACAATCTCATTTATATTATAATAATGTATTTCTTCTGTATATAATAAATATTATTGATGAATAAAAAATCGTATCGTTTTTAATCAAATCAAATCCTAAGAGTTTTTGGTGTGGGACAAAATCCGGGAATCAAAAGGACAAATTTTGAAATTTGAATTCGAATTTTTTCCCTGGTTTTTAACGCCATCTGTTTGTGACGACCAAGACTAGACTATATTTGAAAGTGACTAAATCAAACGCATTCGTTATCTTGGTGATTTGTTTGACCAATTACTTGTTGTGAATCATTGCACATCGATTTTTGCTTCATTCGCTTGCTGGCTCTCGTCGTGGATGGTCGTTCTGCTTGGCTCTCGTCTTGGTTGGTCGTGCTGTTTGGCCCTCGACTTTGATGTTCGTCCTTGGTTGGTCGCCCTCGTCTTGGATATCCATGCGGTAAGTCTTTGATTTTGTGTTACCATTTCTATAATTCAGGCTAGATTAGTTTGATTTAGTTTCAAGTTAGTTTTTTATCAATATTTTTTCGCTTCCTGATATTTTGTTGATCAATTCCTCGAATAGTATGTTGAGATTAGCCATCATTTAATTTTCTCATCGACCACGATAATTTTAAAATTAGTAATATTCGCAATTAGTTACAGGATAGTTTTAGGGTTTTAGCATCTATTTTTTTTAAATCTAAAAACTGATTTTCCTAGCGGAAACACTTCAAAATCATCAAAATCATCTCCGTCCTTTTTCCCTGTTACATTGGTGAATTGACCAGATCCACGGCTCTTTTTCGGCTCCAGATTTCTTCATCTTCACTCATATCATCATTCATATCATCATTTATCATCCTCTTCATGATTCATCTTCATCATCATTCATATTGTGCTCAGATTTTTCCAAATCAAAAGGGCTGAACAATTCGACTATCCCACCTGTTGTTCGACCATGGGCTTGGTTTGAAATTTTAAATTTTCCCGCCATTTTAGATAGTCTATAAAATATCAGCTGATTTCTTTTTTTTCTTTTTTTTTATTTTTTTCTTTCTTTCTTTCTTTCTTCATAATGTTTACTTTCTATTTT